>JAQQSW010009983.1:0-13103 GCA_028646575.1 Pseudocheirus occidentalis | reverse complement strand
ATAATTTTCAAATTGTCTCTCCTGGATCTATTTTCCAGGTCAGTGGTTTTTTCAAGGAGATATTTCACATTGCTTTCTGTTTTTTCTTTTTTTGGTTTCTCATAAAGTCATTAGCTTCCACTTGCTCCACTCTAATTCTGAAGGAGTTATTCTCTTCAGAATGCTTTTGAGACTCTTTCTACATCTGGCAAATTTGACTTTTTAAGGCATTCTCCTCTTCATTGGCTTTCTGGGCCTCCTTTGCCATCTGAGTTAATTTGCTCTTTAAGGTATTGTTTTCTTCAGTCAGGTTGTTGACTCTCTTTTCATGATTTTCTCACATCATTCTCATTTCTCTTTCCAATTTTTCCTCCACTTCTCTTATTTGGTTTTCAAAGTCCTTTCTAAGTCAATCCATAGCTAGCAAACATTCTTTCAGTGTCTTGGAAGAATTTGGTGAGGGAGTTCTGACGGAGTCGTCTTCCTCCTGCTCCATACTTTGGTCTTTTTTGTCTACAAAAAAGAATTCTAGAGTTTTATTGGTATTTTTACTTTGCCTCCTTTTCCTCATGTTGGCCATTCTATTACTTGCTTGGCTTTTTAACTCTGTGGAACTGTGCTTCCTGGTGAGGAAAAGCTCTGTCCCAAATCGCTGGGGCCTTCACAGCTGCCGGAGCTATTAGTGGGATCCTGCAGCCCCACCCCCAGCTTTGGCTCACTGAAAGCACACCCCAGGACCACCACTCAAGACCACGATCCAGATCCAGGCCACTCACTGCAAGTGCCCTTTGGCCCTTATCAATTGCCTCAGCCACCCTGCTATCTGCAGGCTGAGGGCTCTGAAGCAGCCCAGTGGAGGCCACTGCTGCTCTCAGCCATTCCTGCTGCTACAGAGGCCTCCCACTGCTTCCTTGCCCTGGGAGCAGTTTGGCCAGACCCACTCTTCTCCTCCAGAGACAGCAAAATCCACTGATCTTTCTCTTAGCCTTTTTTTCTTCTTGCCTGATAAATGTGGTAACTGTGCCTTCAGTGCAGCTGATCTGCTCTCCTATAGACGTGGCTCCCTGCCCGATGCCCTGGGGCCTGACCCGGCTGGGGTTTCGGCCACGGCTCCCAGACTGCTGTGAAGAGCCCTACCTGCTGAGCTGCCTATAGCAACAGATGTACTTTCTGTCTTTTGGAGAGTTTTGGAGCTTGAAAATCTATTTAGAGTCCCATTTTATGAGTTTTAACGTGTTTGTGTGGGAGCTGCAGTGCTTTGCTGCTTCTATGCCACCATCTTCCTCCATATGAAAATCTTAAAAAAGTTAAATAAGAGGCAGATGCCAGGTTTCAGATATATGGTAAATGAGAAAGATGAATCTTTGGTTTTATTGTTTCTGGCAAAGTTAGGGTAGTGCAGGAAACCGGTTTCTCATAAGACAGTTGGCAGCAATAAATAAGTAGCTAAGACAGTATCAATTAGAAGCCATATTATAATACTAAATTGGTGGACAAAAATAATGTAGTCTCATGACCCCTCACCTTACCTAGTGTATCCCCTCAGGAAACAGTGCTTAAGTTAGATGTAGCTTGGAATGTCCAACAGAATAGAAATTGAGTCTCTTCAACCTTGGGAATGAAATCTAAATAGACATATAGATATAAAAAATGTGTTTTAGTTTCCTGTAAATGATGCTTAAGTGTCCTAAAATGAAGTACTTTTTGAACTCTACAATTTTTATAGCTTGATCTAATTGACCAAAACTTCATTTTAATGAAAATTGGCCTGAGGTACTATTATTTTCTTTGGCAAGACAGATGTGCGGCCCAGTAGCCTGCAGTAGATAATACTGCAGGATAATTCTCAGGTGACTAATTCTCACAGAAAAAAGGCACCAAATGTATTGCAGGAAATGAAATTCTGATGAAATTTATGGGTGTTTATTGCCAATAAAATAAACAAACAGGGAAGCAATGATAAAATTAGACTACATATATGTGAACAAAATTCCTTAAGAGAAAATTTAATTATTTCCATTTGTGAGCAGTGGTATGAAGTGTATAAATTAACAAGAAGTTTACTGCCAACCACAGTTGGTTGTCCACATCTTACACTGTGTACTTTTCATTGGTTTCTGCCCAGGTGATTTTGGATATATTCTATATACTATGAAGACGTTTTATTTTTATTTTTATTTTTTTAATAGAGCTGTCAGGAACAAATGAGTTCAGTTCTGGCGTCAGATTCTTCTTAGTTATATGGCTCTGGGCAAGTCAGTTAATCTTGCTTCAGTTTCTTCATCTTTAAAATTTGGAAAATATCGCTACTTATCTCCGTGAGTTGCTGTGAGAATCAAAGGAAACAGTAATTATAAAGTTCTATATAGATACTAGTTATGATGATGATGATGATGATGATGATGATGATGATGATGATGATGGTGATGATGATGATGATGATGATGATGATGATGATGATGATGATGCCAGGTAAGTAGCACCATGGATAGAGTGCTGGAACTAGAGGTAGGAAGTTTCATTTTTATGAGTTTAAATCAGGTTTCAGACACTTCCTGTTTGACCCTCAGCAAGTTATTTGATCCCATTTATCTCAGTTAACTTATCTGTAAAATAAGTTGAAGAGGTAAATGGCAAACCACTCCAGAAAAACCCCAAATGAGGACATAAAATGTTAGACATGACTAAAAAATGACTAAATATTTATCATCATTGTAATCATCATCAATGGTGGCACAGAAAAACTGGACCCAAATATTGTAAAAATTGTTTGCAGAGGCAACATAGTTTTGTGAATAGTTTTAGACTTGTTTAGTCAAAAAGACCTAGGTCCAAAACCCACCTCTGTGACTTGCTCTGTTACTAGAGGAGTATGAGAGTAAGTTTTTTAACCTCTGTCCCCCTCAGGAAATTCTCTGTGCCCATGGGTGGGGAGCCTGTGGCCTTCTAGTTCTTTGAGTGTGGTCTTCTGATTGAGTCCAAGTTTTACAGAACAAATCTTTTTATTAAGTCGGCTGGTTGCTATCTGTGTGTTTGGATGGAGTGATCATGACATCCAGATCAGATGTTGACATTTGAAGGAAAAAAGGACTCTTAATCCCTCTCGCCAGCATTTCTGAGCCTTCCTTCAGCATCAGATTAGCCAAGTCATGTTAAATTGGTTATTTTATGTTTTCAGGTAGAGTGATACTGTTCCTGCCAGTTCTTATGAAGGCAAATAATCTTAGAGGTTACTAAACGTGTCTTCCTCCTCTCCACTAATGCAACAGCACATGATTCTAGACAACCTTCTGAATATACAATGTATTTATTTGGCCATCACTCTAGAAACACTGGTATAATAGTGAATATGATTTAATTGCTAGGCTACTTCTACACATTGCTTTTACCATCTTTTAAATCATACTGTTGTGCTAAAGAGAGGATTTCTAGGAGTCTAAACAAATACTAAAGGATTGTAGAATCATAGAATGGGAAAGAAATAGACATAGAAAGGAGAAGTAGGTTTTCCAAGGTTACAGAGCTTATAAGTAACAGAACAATAACTTCAAGTGAAACTAACCTAGTCTAGATGCAGAGCCTAGAGTTATATTTGGTGATCTCGCTGTATGGTAATTAGGAATAGTGCTGTACTGTAAGTCAGAAGATCTGTTTTGGAATCTCTGCTGTTTTAATTTTTACCCCAGACTCTGGGTTTGCTTGAGGGTCTAGTTGTTCCCTTTTCACATTCAAATACTGCACATATTTCCTCCAAAGATAGCCATTGTGACATGGAAGAATGTGTGTTTCATTAACCTTGTTCCATATATCCTTCTCCTTTCCCAAAAAATTATTGTACACCAGGATATAGAGACAGTGCACTGATGCCATGGCTTCAATTCATGTATATGATGTATTGTCTCTGTGTTAAAAGAATAATGTTAGAACTGGTAGCATACTATACTTATTCTTTTTCTCTTCTCTCCCTCAAATCAAGCCATTAAAATACTCCACAATGTTATACTTGTGTTCAAAATCTTGAATATAAAAATAGAATTCTAGGCTGCTTGGACATATCATCTTTTATTCTCCCTTATCTACATGTGCAAAGTTACCAAACGAGGTCCAAAACTGTGGACTCTTTCATAATATTGCATTTTATGTTCTCTCTCCCTAGCATTCACATTATTTCTGTTTGGATTGATTTCCAAGCTATTACATGAGAACAGAAATTCATTCATTTCTGGAACCATTTTTTCATACTCAGAAACTCAAACAAGATAACCTTAATGAATATTTTTGCAAAAAAATAGTGCTATGTAAATGCTATTATTATTGTTATATTATGTTCTCTACCACTCTATAACTATTAATAAACAGTATTAAGGGATTATCGTTTTTTTGGAGGGCAATTGGGGTGAAGTGAGCTGCCCAAGGTCACATGGCTAGTTTTAGTGTTAAATGTCTGAGGTTGGATTTGAACTCAGGTTCTCTGGGCTCAAGGACTGGTACTCTATTCACTGCGCCACCTAGCTACCCCCAAGTGATTATCTTGACACTTCTAAATGTACCAGAAGAATTACTGGTAGTTGTGAACTGTTGGAAGAACTCATTTTCTTGACTGCATAACTATTTGCCTTTCACCATCATTTGCAAATTCTAATACATCTGTTCATGGTTGGTGAACCAAACCAGATCACAACCCAGCATCCTCAAATACTGTAGAATATCAGGTACTAGATAACACCAGCCTTTGATATAAATTTGCCCCTGGGATCTGTTCAATGTTTGCAAATTGGATCAGGTTAAGATTTTCCAGCTTCTCCTGATGCTTCCGCTGAAATCCAACTTCTGTTTCTGACCTAGTTCTCTCAGTTCCCACCATGGAGTGGACATCTGATAGGTAAGATAAGGTCATCATATGAGTTCATCATATCTCTTCACCTCTAGAGATATCACACAGTTCAAATCTCTTTCTGCCGTATTACCATATATACCTCAATTACTTCCTCCCCTTTGTGGTCTCTCTCTCTCTCTCTCTCTCTCTCTCTCTCTCTCTCTCTCTCTCTCTCTCTCTTTCATGAAAAGAGTAATGAAATCAACACTACCATTCATGGAAAGTGTCTGTCAATATGTGCTTCTATTCATCCAAGACTACGACTTCCAAGACCAAATACCCTTCCTCTCTATGCATTATCTTTCCTTATATAATGTAAGTGTCCAAGAGCAGGAATATGTCTGGCATTTTATTTGTATTTCTAGATCTTAGCATATATATACTTAACAAAGTAGTTTATTTATTACTTCATTCATTTGTATATGATTCTGGAGTAGTCTTAGCATTTTGGGCCTTCTTTTCATCTTGGGCCTTCTTTACATGCAATATGGTTGTAAAATGAGGTTGTATTTACACTGATTACCTCAAGTTTATTGTGATCAAAGAACTTTTTAAACCAAAAAAAAAAAACCAACCATATGATTTGTTTTTACTATTAATTCTTGTTTTCCTTTATCTGTCAGTCATAGCCTCCCCCAAAATATGTTTAATTGCTTTGCTCTTAAATAAAGCAATTATATTTATGATAACTACAGGAACAAATTTTAGAATTCTATAGCTCTTTGGGAAATAATTTAGGATGCATAAAAGAAAAAAGTTGATTTGGCTTCCTTAGGAGGCACTCATTACTAATGTTCTCACTAGAACTCTTTAAAGAGAGGTTGGTAGAACATTGACACTGAGTGGTGTAGAGGACATTTCTAGTCAGGTATAGGTTAATTTGATAGCTTCTGTGGTTACCTTCCCTTGACTATCTGATACTATGATGTTAATTTAACAAAATTCGTGCTCATAATATGCACTTAAAATATTTATAATACTATGGCAATCCTCACAATATATGATTGCTTGCCAGTGTTTTTGGGGGAGATCCAGGAGATCCAGAATTCTTTAGTCTGATAAGTTTATGTCTGTTGTTTAAGAATGAAATGATTTCTGATTTGGTTTTGAATATTCCCTTGAGCATATTAGGGAAGGGTGTATTTGCAGCCAGAGAGGCAAATTTATATGACTACTTTTCACTTGAAAAATGTTTATATGAAATAGAATTTCACTTAAAATTCCTCTGAAAGTCATCCAGTTAACATTCTAGTACAACTACTGGTTAGTTATTGATGGAGTCTTTTGTTTCAAAAAACTACGTTTTGTGTTTATAAATATTGACCTAGAGCTACTAATCCCACATATCATAAGTTAATAGACAATGACTGTTAAAATATTATGCTTCCATATGGTTATAGCAACCTAGGATTTTGAATATCTTTAGATACAAGTAATTATTTTTCACCGAGAATTTTTGGTATCTTGTTTTCCTTTTTTAAACTTACTTTATTTTATTTTTTGTAATTTGGAACTGTGCATAAAATGAGTATATATAACTTTTAGCATTTTTAATCTTGCTCCGAGGAATCGGAAACTAAAACCTAGGTATCTGATTGAATTTAAAATATGTCCATTGGCAGAAATTACACAGAAATAAATTTTAAGTTTTAAAAAAAATAGGAGATAAGGGAACCTCATACCTGTGTCAAAAAATCCATGATCCCTACCTCCATTGTTTGTAGTGATGGCCTAAAAATATAGTTGAGTTAAAATGTATATGTTATTAAATTAACTCAAAAGATAGCTTGGTTCAACGGAAAGTAACCTAAGCTTAGATTCAGAAGATCTGGGTTCATGTCCTACCTCTGAAAATTATGATTTTTTTTTGAGAACAAATTTCTTTATTTTTTTAACTCACTACACAACTTTAAAATGTGTCATCTGTACTCTCTGATATGATTCTCCTAGGAAATTCGTAAATGTATTTATTTTCATAAGAATGTCATATTGTGTTTTTAGGATCTTTTAAAATTTCCATTATACTATACATACTCCAGGGAAACTAGGGATTTTTTTTGAAAATTTATCTGTGAAATTTGTGAATTGTATGATAATTATTTTTAGTCAATAAACATTTATTAAGAGCTGATTGTGTACCAGACACTTAGCTAAGTGCTCGGGATATCCCCACAACCCAAAAAAGAGGTAAAAAAAATGAATAATTACTTGTCCTCAAGGAGCTCAGTCTAAAGGGGGGGGAGGCATGCATACTATGTATAAACAAGATATATACAAATAAATTGGAAATAATCATTAGAGGGGAGGCACTAGCATGGTGGGAGGGAAGAAAAGTCTTCTAGTAAAAGATGGAATTTTACCTGGGACTTAAAGCAACCTAGGGAATCCAGGAGGTAGAAATAAGGAGAGTGGAATTTGCAGGCATGGAGAAAATTCTTAGTCTATAGAGACAGAGGAACAATGAGGAGACTAGTGTCACTGGATCACAGAGTATGTGAAGGAATGTGAGGTATAAGAAAACAGAATAGGTTGGAGCAGGTTATAAAAGTCTTTGAATACCAGAAGGGTGTGTGTGTGTGTGTGTGTGTGTGTGTGTGTGTGTGTGGTATATTTGATCCTAAAGGTGATAGGGAGCCATTGAAGTTTATTGATAAAGAGGGTGACATCATATGATCTCTGCTTTAGGATGATTCATTTGATAGCTGAGTGAGATGGACTGAAGGATGGAGAGACTCATAGCAGGCAGACTATTCTGCAGTAACTGTCCAATTGTGAGGTAATGAGGGCATGCACAGGGGTGGTGACAATGTTGGGGGAGGGGAGATGTGCTCATGATGTAATGAAGGTAAAATTGGTAGGACTTAGCAACAGAATGTTTGAGTACTGAAGAAAGTGAAGAATTGAGGAAGACACCTAAGGCATAAATGTGGGTAACTAAAAGAGTGGTGGTGCCTTGAAATAAATAGGGAAGATCAAAAAGGAAGAAGCTCAGCTGAGCGGTGGGGGAAGCGAAGTATTGGGTTCATTTGGACATTTGGACATTTTGGATTTAAGATGTCTGTGGGGAATCCAGTTTTAGATTTCTAATACTTATTTGGATAAGTGAGTCTGGGGTTTAGCAGGGAGGTAGAAGAATATCTAAGAATCATTTATATAGATATGATAATTGAATTCATGGGAGCTGATCTGATAACCAATATATTAGTACTATAGAGGAAAAAGAGGGACCAAGACAGAGCCCTGGAGGACAACCAATATTATTGAGCCTACTCCTGAGTGGATTCTCCCCTGAGAATGGAGAATTAGAGGGTGAAACACTAAACTCCTCCTAAAATTTTCCTTCATATAGGGTTCTGAAATTTCTGAATTTCCCAGGCAACTCTATAATTTCCATCATCAGCTTTGTGTAGTTTGGGCTCCATAGAAATTGATGAACCTGCTTTGTGTACTCATAAACTCCTTGAAGGTAGACACAACCTCTCTTTTTGCTTATTTGTATTACCAGTACTTAGTAGTGTCTGATATATAATACGACACTTAAAAATGACAATTGAATTGAATTGACCCAGACAAAAATCTAGCAATGGAGTCAGAGAAAGATCAGTCAGACAGATAAGATACACCAGGACGGAGCTGTGTCATAGAAACCAAAGGAGAATAGAATATCAAGAAAATGATGATTCATGGCATCAAAGGTTACAGAGAGATCGAAAAGGCTGAGGATTGAGAAAAGGTCATACAATGGGAATTAAGAGGGATCATTGATAATTTTGAAGAGACCTTTTTTTTCTTTTACATGACTGATCATATGAAGTTAAAAAGAGGGTGAGAGAAAAGGAAATAGAGACATAGATTGTAGATGACTTCCTTAAGGAGTTTTAGCCACAAGAGGAAGGAAGAGGAAGGAGAAATATGAGATTCTAGCTGATGGGAATGGATGGATAAAGTGATGATTTTTTGAGTATAAGTGAGATATGCATATTTTTACATGCAATATGGAAGAAACCAGTGAACAAGGAATGACTGAAGTTAAATGAAAGTGAGGGGATATTAGAGATGATTTCTGAGAAAGACAAGATCATCACCTCAACACGAACTTCATTTTTGTTTCTATACTAATGTCCTTTTCTAAGACCTTATAATGTTATAGAGTTCTCCCTGGATTTTTAAGGGAAAGACAAGTCTTAGTTTTATTGGTTTTTTTAAGTATGGGCCTTATGACAAACTATTTGCAGTTTGAGAACTAAACCTAGTTTAGTTGAGTTGAAGTTTATAAACCAGAGAAATCTATGATCAGAAAATATATCACCAGTGATTAGTATGTATATGTGTGTGTGTGTGTATATGTGTGTGTGTTTTGTGTGTTTATGTCTTGGCTTTATCAACAATGTAGAGGACATCCTAAATCATTTGAAGTGCCGAAGAAAGAACATATGAAAACAGTCTTATTCATTTAGAATATGTTTAATTTGATCCTCCCTTACACATCTGTGAACCTCTGTCTCATAGACTCAGAAGTTCCATGATATCTACATGTACACACACATACACATACACATACAAATAAAACCAAAAGAATACTGTATAACCCTTATACTTTCTTTAGTCTTCCCTTTTAACTTCATTTAATCCTTCCCTAATTTACATTGGGTTTAGCAACTTGGTTGTATGCTTTTTATTCAAAGCAATAGTACTGATGCTAAGAGTCCAAAACAATAATCATCATCAGTGATGAGCATTTTTAATCAAGAGCTATGCTAATACATCTGGCTTTACCACTGTTATGTCAATTATTAGTCATGCTTTCCTAAAACTTATTCAAGGAGCTAAAATGTTCATACAATTTAAATCTTTAACTAGAACTAGTCTATTTTTTTTTTTGGTTTCCAATGATTTATGGTTCTCAGTCTTCTTTGAGAGCATTAATTTGTTTTTTGCACAATGAGCAGAAGCTTCTGCCATATTCCTTCTTTCTTCTTGTTTGTAGAAAATATCACAGAATCTGAGAATCTCAGAGCTATAAGAAACTTCAGAGGTCATCTGTTGCAAACCATACCTGAACAGAAATCAGATCTACAAAACCTCTGATGAATATTCATCCAGCCTTTGCTTTGAGATCACTAGTGATGGGTCCCCACTACGAATAGCAATTCCACAGCTCAAAACTTAGTTTGAAGAGGTAATTTACTTCTGTAGTCTCTAACCTCTACACAGCTGCCAACTCACATTTAAACTTTCGTATGGTCTTTTCAGAATACCATAAATGAAAGAGGTTAGGTTGTGGCCATGATTTTATTTTAGCAAGAGTTGCTAGATGTCACTCATAGCCAGCTGTGACCCTGAAAAAAAATACTAAATCAGAGCATCCCTGTGAAACTTTGTTTTACTATTGTGTAGTAAAGAGCATCTATTTACTCTATGTTTAGAGAAGACTTTTCATGATAGTTATGATACTATTAGCAATCACAAAAACTCCTCTCATTTTTCATCATTCAGCTACTTTGACTCAACATGTACAATTGTAAATTACAAATGGAAAAAAAAGTCCTCTTTGGGAAAGAAACTCTAATTGGGATAAGGCCACTGAGGATTTGCTCTTAGGATATCAAAATCAGAGCTGGAGGTTGCTGTTTTACCATCAATTATCCAGAGTTTTATAGAATTAGTGGTTGTCAGCTACTTCATCTTACCACACCCAGTGATCCTACACCTTGTTCTCTTGCCCATTAGCAGTCTCAGGGTCTTATTGTCATGGAATATATGTCCTTAGGCCTCCCTTTCCTTTTACCAACCCCTTGGGGATAATTACACACCTTCAAATGAAATGAATGTTTGCCCTGTCTTTGCTGTTCTCATATTGTTTCCCATCTTAAATCATATTCTGGGTCTGTGTCCCCAGATTTCTATTTACACATCCCCTCACTTGCCTTTTCTACTATGACTGTCCTCCAACTTTCCTATTCATTATAGGTGAAGTTATTTCTAGATAGACTTCCTATTCTAAAACTCAGACCCCAGTTGTAGGATAAGAGAAATAGATTGAAGATATTTTTATATTTTACTTTCTATAACCTTCTATGTATCACTTCATGTAGAGGCAACATAGTGCTCTGGATTAGACTTCAGAGAGACAGCTTTGCCACTGTGACCCATATAACCTTGAGTCAGTCACTTAAGATCTGTTGGTCCCCTCTGTAGAGTGACAAGGATGGTCTGGATGACCTCTATGGTCCCCTTTGACTTGAAATCTTTTATTTTCTATAAACACAGTGCCTCAGTTTAACCATCATTAAAATGATAATAAAGTATTCTACTTTTACCAGGTACATTTGAAATGTCTGAAATTATTAAGACTGTGAGAGAAAGATCAAGAGAATTTTCTTATAAATAATACTTTTGCATATTTTTTTTAAAAACTCAAATTTATACTTAACCTTCTGTTACTTTCTAATGGGGCTGATTCTAAGAATTAATAGGCTGGATTATGTGTTTTATCCAGAGAACTGTCTATTATTAACCTGGACTAGCTGTTATTTTAAAGTATCCAAGCTCTAATTGCCTGGAAAAATGCTTTTATCTTAGTACAGGAGCTCTGATACTTGCATAAAATTGGATGAGAGAAACTCTTTTTCAAGGAAAGTCAAACTATCAAAATCAATGTCTGCTCCTCCTGACCACTGCAAGCATGGCTAGCTTCTTCCCCTTTGATGCCTCTCTCCTACCACTTCAATAATTTTTCTATCTGTTCTTAATTTGAAAACTACATCAAATGAACTCTTTTAACATCACAATAATTTTCCAATCGCCCCTTCGTGTGACAGAAAGAGAAAGTCTATATACTTTGACCTGCTTTGTCCAGGTTTTTTTCTTTTTATTCTGTCAATATACAGCACCTGCCTTCCTAACATGTTAAGGATACTCAACAGGGTGCCAAGTCTATATGCTGCTTACTTGCCTATGATTCCCACTGACTTTAGCATGAAATACACTGGGGTGGGACAGGTCTATGTACACTGAAATGGAACAAAAAGCTGGTTCTTTATTGAAGTCATGTTAGATCCTGATTTAAAATAGGATTGGCTAAAATACAATAAAAAGATCAAATGTTTTGGCCAGTGATAGTGACACCTGTTTGTTTATCTTCTTCAGGATGTCTAATTGTGACTTATCATTCCACTAATTACACTAAAAGCATCTTCAGTAGTGAAGATTATGACATATTAGTGATAAGTAATGGGAACCAGTAAGATCAAGTAATCCTGTTAAATTGAAATTGAGTCAATTTCCTATCTTAAGAAAGGCTTAGTTCCTGATTCTGCTTCAGTTTTCCCTTAGGACCTGTAGAAGACACTAAATAATAGCAAAGTAAATGTTGGTAGAAGTACAGTAGTATTAAATGGGACAGGTGAAGCAGGTATATAATATTCAGCCATTGGAGATACAAGAATAAGGACTGATTTTGAATCTAGGATAATTGTAAACCTCAAAAGATATTTATCTTTAATAATGATATTTGATAGCATTGAAATGAGTAATAACCACTTCAGTATTTAGCTAGTTTGGCTATTGCAGTAGATTTGTTCTGTTTTTTTTTTTTGAGAAAGAAGAGTGGCATCATGACATTCATGGGAGGGATTTGAATGTTGTATTAGCTTTAAAAACCAAAAGCTCCATCTATACACAAAAAGCATAGGTATACAGAATTACTCACATAATTTATGTTGCAACACAGCTTTTCCTTGAGCTATTGGTATAACTGACTCAGTGTTATTCTCTTTGTATGTGGAAAGCAGATTAACAACAGCCTTTTTTCCTGTAACTAAATAAGGAGGGATCTTAACAGTTAAACAAAAACATACAGATTCCAATTTGCAAAAAATAAATTCTAGGAAGTTAATTTTTTTAAAGTTTGCATTAAGTGTCTCCAGTGGGCTAGAATCAATGAGCATATTTTGCACAATTATAATTTCAGATAATTGTAAAGCCAATCAGCAGTAGATTTCTGAGAGAACGCTACTGTGAGGAGCTTTTAAGATTCGGGTTACATAGTATTAGTGAACACTCTGTTTATTCCATTACAAATCTTTATTCAGTACAATGTTCACAGTTTCAACAGTTCACAATATTATATACAATCTTCAGAACAAGGAAAGTCTCTATATTATATCTTATTTCAGAAAGACACAATATTCAGAACAAGGAACAAAAGAAGAATCAGCTGGTTTCCCTAAGGGAGAAACCAGCTTAA
>JAQQSW010009982.1:0-13104 GCA_028646575.1 Pseudocheirus occidentalis | reverse complement strand
GTTCAAATCCAGCTTTAGACACTTACTAACTGTGTGATTCTGGGCAAGTCACTTAACCCTGTTTGCTTGGGTTTCTTCATCTTTAAAATGAGCTGGAGAAGGAAATGGCAAACCACTCTAGCATCTTTGCCAAGAAAACCCTAAATGGGATCATGAAGAGTTGGACATGACTGAAATGATTGAACAAGACCATTTTACTCTTATTCCTCATTGTGACATGCCTGTGACCATGGGTTCTCTGAAGTTATGTCAGGAGAATGTAAACTCTGGAAGGTTAGACCATGCTGCGTCTAGGCTTTGAGCAGTGTCTTGGGAACTGACCAAATCTGTATTCTGAAGCCCAGGTTAAGTATAAAGAAAGGAGTCAAGAAGGGTAGAATCATCAACCAAAGAGAACAATTAGTTCATTAGTTATTGCGGTATTCAAGATGAAAATTTCTTAATTAAAATAAAAACAAAACCACAAAAAGATAAATATTTTCAAAAACTCCTTCATGGTTCTAGAGAAATATTCCAAGTTATTTTGACTACTTTTCCCATTCAAGCATCTTAACAAGTAGTAGCTAACAGGATCATTTTCTTCTGTACTTTTTGTCCTCTTTCAAATCTCTCAGGTCTTTGCTTCTAAGACTGGTATAAACAATTCAAAATCTATTATCATTTCTGCTGGTAGAAAGACAGATCTCTGTAGTACATATCCTGCTGCTGTAGCCATTATGAACAAGATATTCCCTGGGTCATTTGTTAGAACTGGGGTGAGGTTGGGGGGGGTGTTGTTTACAGAAGTGGTGGTGAAAGCTAGACCAGCTACTATGCTCCTGAAGCCCCAAACCATCTTCCTTCGTTTGAGAGTTGTACAGTCTAAGAAAATGATTATTAGCAGTAGAATGGCCACTTGGTAATTAATTCTTTGGTAATGGAAAACAATGAAACAAAGAAAAATACTGAATGGCCTTCAATCCTGTATGGCTGCTTTCTATTTTTACAGTGATGGAAAAAGAAAAAGATGGTGAGAGGAATCACAGAATTTAGATCATATATGTTCTTTAATTTGACTGTTGGTGCTCTAAATGACAGATCCTTGTCCAGTGATCAATGAGTGGATTGACTTATTCTGGGAAGATCTAGATCATATTGATTTTGAATTTTATCTTCTATAAGAAACGATAAACAGAGAAGGAAGTTGCATCTTTATGGAAAAATGGCTTATACCTTCTTTCAGAGACAAATACAGGAATTGATGGATTTGATTTTATAATGTTTTCAAAAGCAATCATTAATATAATTTCATAGGACAATTGGTTATGAAATCATATGAGTTTTGTCAGCGCACAGGGATTTAATTATATCTCTATGCTGATGATTCTCAAATCTGCCTATCCTTCAATATCTGCCTATCTGTTTGCTGATCTCCAGTTTCATATCTCCAACTGCACATCAGGTATCTTAAACTCAATGTCTGGTAGACATTGGAAGTCAACACGTCCAGAACTGAGCTCATTTTCTCTCTCCCTAAACCATGCCCCCTTCTACACTTCCCTAGTTCTATCAGGAGTATTAGTTATTGCAGTTATCACTATCTTCCCAGTCACCCAAGTTTACAATCTAGATGTCACCCTTGATTCCTTAGTATCTCTCTCCTCCTCCTGCTGCCATAGCTAAACTTTTGCCAAGGTCTGTCAGTTTTGGCTTTGCAAGGTCTCTCAAACATGCCCTGTTCTTTCCTGTGACATGGCCACCACTCTAGTATAGGCCCTCATCACCTCGTTCCTGGGTTATTGTAATAGCCTGCGGGTGTGCCTGCCTCCCCTAAGTGTCTCCCCACTCCAGTCCCATCCACTCCGCTGTTAAATTATTCTTCCTGCAGTACAAGTTTGATCATCTCACCTCCTTCCGTATAATCAACTCCAGTGGCTCTCTGTGTATAAAATACTATCTTTGGTATTCAAAGCCATTTATAACGCAGCCCCCTTCTCCCTTTCTAGTCTTCTTACACCTTACTCATCCAGCCTACTGTGAGGCACATAGTAGACCAGAGAAGCAACCTTCCTGTTGTTTCTTCTACCCAGCATTCCATCTGCTGCCTTGGGGCATTTTCAGAGACTGTCCCCCAGGCTTAGAACAGTTCCACTTCTCATGTCTTTACCTCGGGCAGGCATCCTTGCTTTTCTTCAAGACCCAGCTAAAATTCTGCCTTCTACAAAAAGAATTTTCTTATCACCCTTAAATTCTAGTGCCCGCCCTCTGAACTTATTTTCAATTTTCTTTTGTATATCATGTTTTAATATGGTTTTTTTGTATCTTGTCTCCCCCATTAGAATGTGAGCCTTTTGAAAATAGGGCCTTTTTTTGCTATTTTTTTGCCTTTCTTTTTAATCCCTAGTACTTAACACAGTGCCTGGCACATTGTATAGGTGCTTAATAAAGAAGGAAACAAACATTAATTAAGTACTGAATACGTGCCAGGCATTGTGCTAAGCAATTTGGAGATATTATGTCACTTGATAACTCTGAAAGATAAGTGTTATCGTTCTCTCCTTTTTACAGTTGAGGAAACTGAGGCAACTAGAGGCCTAGTAACTTGGCCAGGGGTACACAGCTAGTAAATGTCTGAGGCTGCATTTGAAGTCAGGCCTTCCCGACCCCAGCCCCAATGAACACTGACCTAACTGACAAATATGCTGGAAGTCATGGGTCAGAAATAAGGAATGAGGAAGCCTAAAGATTTGTAGACTTGCCCCTGCCGCCTCTTCCTCTGACTCTATGGTTCCTTCCAGAACCTCTGTTTTCAGGAAAGTGCCCAGGGCCATCCATGTTTATTCCTACATTCCTCTCTGGATTCTGTCCCTGTCTCTCCCAGTCTTTTTCTTAACCATATCCCTTTCCTTCTTCACTTCATCCTTCCCTTGTTTTTCAGCTTCCTTTTTAAGTGCTATCCTCCCCCATTAGAAGTTAAACTTCTTGAAGGCAAGGTTGGTCTTTCCTTTTGTTTGAATTTGTATTTTAGCACTTAGCACAGTGCTTGGTATATGTCAAGTGTTTAAAGGTTGACTGATTAAATGACCCAGGGACTATACAACAGCCACATATCTCTATATCATGAATATTTTTCTTGTGAATAGAATTAATAGGTATTGGTCAAATACCAAATAACATCACAAAATTATTACATTTTAATAGACATGAAATTACTCGTTATTAGAGTCATTAATACTGAATCCAGCTGTCTGTGTACAGTGGGGTCATTGATTTGTTAAAAGATCAAAATTAATACAGAACTAGATTAGAAGAAAAATATGAAAAAGATACTGAATTCATTTGAAACAACCCAGTTCTGATTTGTGCCAATAATATGTTGATAATGAAAAGTAGGTAATGGACAGAAGAAAGGACACTGATATAGACTATAAAAATCTCATACAGAACTTTTACTAACATTAATCTATTACCATAACAAGGTAATCCCCCCCCAATCCCTTAAAAAGCACTTTAATTGATGAATACTTGACTTAGCTGCAAAATAGAGTGAAGATGTAGCCAAAGCCCCATAACCTTAGAATAAAAACTAATTTATAAAACTTTATGGAGAAGGATGACGGAAGATTGTGAGCAGTATTACTTCCCAAAGCAGAGAGAATCCATGGATGATAAAATCATTAAAAAACAAAACAAAACTCGATATCCCAACGAAATTTAAGAAGGAGAATAGAAGGAAGACAGCAAACAGAAGGAAAATGCAAATTATATCCAAGGCTTTAAAGTTGTTTTTTTTTAATAATAGTCATAGAGCCATTTAACATGTGCTTATAAAGGCAGAAGAAATAATGAAAGAGCAAATATGGGGAAAGCATTTAAATTGGACCAAGAAAAATTGTTTTAAAGAATCATTATGATTCACAATTGTATCTAAAGGCCAAGAAGATGCCCAAACTGGGAAGATTCTTGGGCCTTATTAACGACACACAAAAAAGGCTGAGACTTTAATAGCTGCCTTGCTTTACTCCATTTTTGTGTATGTTTTGACCACAAGCTTGGATCCCCACTTTCCTGGGTAAGCAGGCCTGGATCAAGCAGACAATTTTTAGAGCAACTGCTGTAGTTCCTTCCTCACACCAGGAGGTGAGCAATGCAGTCTTTAAAAGGCTGCTCAAACACCTGGGGTGCTGCTGAATCCTACTGCTGCTTCAGTCTAGTGAGAAGAGACCCTATGGCCTGGGCTGCCCATGGACAGGATTGTGACTACCACTCCTGGTGTAACTGTCCCTGTTGCTTTGTCATTTGCCTGTTACCACAGGACTTTTGAGTTAGGTAAAAATGGTAAAATGGTGTGGGTGATGTCTTTTTATTTGCACATAAATTGGATTTAAGTTAGATAGAACTGCATGATTTCATAGTCCTCACTCTCTTCTAGAGCCAGTGGCAAGAAAAAAGTCAAGATGACTGGTCTTGGCCCTGATGCAGTAGATGACCTTGAAATCTTCAGAGTCTAACAAAGCCCTAAGCACTCCACAGTGCCTGCAGGCCTACAGGACAGCCAGAGAAAATGTTTGTAACCAAGAGATGGAAGATTTTGCTTATGAAACAGTAAGGAGGCTTGTCTAGATTTAAAGAAGGCTTGACTAGATTTAAAGATTATATGGGAAAGACGGAGTAAGGTGTAAGAAGACAGGAAAGGTAGGAGGGACCAGGTTACAAAGGGCTTTAAATGCCAAACAGAGGGTTTTGTATTTGATCCTAGGGAGCCACTGGAATTTCCTAAGTAGAGGGTGGCATGATCAGACCTGTTCTTTAGGAAAATTACTTTGGTGGCCGAATGGAGGATAGTCTGAAGTAGGGAGAGACTTGAGGCAGGTAGACCCACCAGCAGACTATTGCAATAGTTCAGGCATGAAGTGATGAAAGCCTTTACATATCACACAGTTGACTAAAAGATGTATAAAATGCAAAATTCTACTGTGCCATTTTGTTTGTGATTATAAATAAAGTATTTAGCTGAACAAAATACCATCTCATAAACTCTACTTCAGCAGTGTCTCTTCCATCTATCCTCAATCATTTAAGATTCCTTGGAAGATATAACAATAATGTTAACCTTCTTTAATTACTATGTGTCCAATTACTTACTATTTTTATTTTTCTGTAGTCTAGACCAATCTTTTCCAGATTATAGGGAGCTACTTGTATGGAAATTCCCTTGAATTTATGCAGATTGGCAACCCATCTGTATCCTGTGGTTTGGTCAAGTTGCCGGGGCTAGTAAAAGATCAAATGACTTGCCTATGGTTAGATGGTCAGTATGAACTAGAAATGAGACTTGAACCCAGATCTTCCCTAATGGAAATCTAACTCTCAACTCACTATACCACATTGGTTTACATTTATTAGCCTAAATTTTTATTTTTTTCCTTTTTGGAAGGGGGAAGGCACAATTGGGGTTAAGTGACTTGCCCAAGGTCAGACAGCTAGTATGTGTTAGGTGTCTGAGGCCGGATTTAAACTCAGGTCCTTCTGACTCCAGGGTTTGTACTTTATTCACTCTGCCACCTAGCTGCCCCAAGCCTAAAATTTTTTAAATGAAATAGATCCTTTATAATATTTTGAGTAAAGAATGTGACAAATGTCTCTCTATGGTTCAAGGTTCAAAGTAGTTCATGATATCCAAGGATGGTATAATCAGCCAAGAGTCTTAAGTGTTTTTGGAAAGCTGTCTCCAAAGTAAATTGTATAAATTAGCTCCCCATTTTGAAGAAAAAACAAATCTTCCCCAATGGAATCTTTATTAAATGTAAAGTGACCAGGACCTTGCCTAGTCATGGCATGTACTTTGTCTAAATATTTCCCCCTTACAGATGCATAAGTTTAAAAAAAAATAAGAAAATTCTCAAAGCAAACCTTTGTCCTGCCTGAGTTGTTGATACCTAAGCAACAGAATATGCTGAAGTTCAAAGATGAATATTCTTCAATGTAAACCTAATGTAACACAACAGCCACTCACTAGCCAAAAAATACCTTCCCTGCTTAGTTACAAAAATAGATTTTTCCTGGAGCTGCTATGATCTCCATATGATCTGAAAGCTCTTTATATAAGCACATCATGGCCAATAAACACTCCTATATATCTTGGAACCTTTTGAAAGAGACAAATGGAAAAAATAAAAAAAAATAAAATGTTATGGAACAGTTTGTACGTTTTATTTCAAGCTGTCTTCAATCTAGTGGCAGACTGCTGATCTGATAGAAATACCACATTCTGTGTTTCCATTTCATTCAAAGATTTCAAATTCACTCTTGGAGATCAGAAAGGCTACATATAACATTTGGGCATATTTATTGGTGGTATCTGTAAAAAAAAAATCTGGTGTATTGATTATCTACTGCCAGAAAAATCTTCCTTATCAATAAATCTAATCACATCGTTCTTCTGCTCAAGGATCTTCAATGGCTCCCTGTTGCCTACTGAATAAAGCTCAGAATCTTTTGTCTGGCATTAAAAGCCCTTCACAGTCTAGCACCACCTTAATCACTATTATCTTGCAGACAAAAATGAAATAATATACATAACGTTCTTTGCTCACCTTAAAGCACCAAAATAAATGTTATTAACATTATTAGTGTGCTTTTTTCACACTTGGCTCTAGTCAATCTAGATTAATTTTCTGCTCCTGTCCCAACACACTGTGTATTCCTAGACCTCTTTGCATCTTTTTTCAAATCTCACCTAAACTTTGCATTTCTCCCAGTGTATAACATAGTACACAGTATTGCTCAGTACACAGTATGTTCTTGATCAATGTTTTTGAACAAATAAATATATACATGTATGAATAAATGAACTGATATATGTTAAATCACCAATATCAGCTATGGAGTTGTAACTTTGGGAGATTGTTAGATGTTTTTAAAAAAAGAAAATGAATTTATGTTTTTCTCTCTGAATTATAGATTATCTATCTGTGGCAAAATACATTAGAATACATTCGAGGAAAATCTTCAGAAGTGAATCCATCTTAACCACTGGATATAAGTTACTGGCAACAGTTTGCCTAAAATATGATTATAATCACCTAAACTATTTTTGTTTTCTCCTATGAAGAGGAAAACTGTATTACACTCTGCAGAAGGTGTCTGGACTCATAAAGGTATTTCTTTGGAGGGTTTGACTCTCTGGCTGTTTCCCTTTCCTCATACCACCATATTTTTTTGGTTTTCCAAAGTATTTGCTCATTATAGTGCAGTGGTTATTTTCTGACCAGGAAAAGTTATGTAATTTGGGGGAATGCTTTATATAATCTTTAATAATGATGGTGATGGTGATGATAGCAGCTAACATTTATGATGATAGCAGCTAACATTTATATAGTGCTTATCGTGTGCCAACCATTGTATTAAATTGTATGATTATTAGCTCATTTGATGCTTACAACAACCTTGAGAGGTAGGGGCTATTATTATTCCTATTTTACAGATGAGGAAACTGAGGCAAACAGGATAAATAATTTGCCCAGAGTCACATGGCTAAGCTTGTGAGTGTCTGAGACTGGATTTGAACTCGAATCTTCTTGACTCTAAGTTGGATACTCTATCCATTATACCACCTAGATACCTTTTATGGAAGTAAATTTTCCCCTCATTTAAAATGGTTTATCTATAACTTTTGTTTTTACCTTGTAGTCATTTCTAGGAAGGCAAAAAAAGACAAAAAACCTTCCTTGAATCCTCCCTTATGAGAAAGAAAAACAATTAAGCAAGATACGGAGTATATACAGATAATGTGTATAACACAGAAGAGTTCTCTCCTCTTCCATGATGCAGATGTCTCATTACCTGTTCTCTGAGACCTTCCTTAGTGTTTCATTTTCTCAGAATTTGGTTTCCTTTTACTGATATTTTCATGAACATTATTATAGTTATGTTCCTTTGGTTTTTATGTATCTCACCACATTAGTTCTATACAAATCTTCCCATCTTTCTGTGGATTCCTCAAATTACTGCTTGATAGCATTTCATTCTACAAGTAATCTCTTCTTTAAGGATCAATGAATAGCTTTCTCTCTACTTTGTTATTTATCCCTCATAGTAGGAAGGAACAACATCTTGAATGAAGACATGGAAACTCAGTTTAAGGTTTCTTTTTTTAGTTTAATGGCACAAAGAATCTCCCAGTAGCAACAGTGCCATTATCAATAGCACATATTAATATTGTCTGGCTCTGTATGGTTTATAAAGCAATGTACATATACAATAAGAGCCCTGTGAGTGCAAACTTGTACAATATTTTTGTTCCCATTTTACTGATGAGAAAACTGAAGATCAGAATATGAGCAAATTTCTTGCTCAGGGTCACAGTGGCAGATTCAGGACTTAAGATCATGGGATTTCAAAGCTTTAAAAGACTAGTTTTCTTGGCTAACAGCCTCATTGAATAAATGTTGAAACTGAGACCCCAAGAAGTAATCTAACTTGATAAGATCACAAGATCAGAGATTTATTGATGAAAAGGGTCTCTAGTCCAGCTCTCATTTTATAAATGATGAAACCTAGGCCCAAGGAACTTAAGTAACTTGAATGCGTGTTCTCTGGCTCTGACTTTTTTCACTATACACTGATGTTTCCTATACTTGCCTCTAGTCACTTAAGCTGTGACTGGAACTCAGGCCTTCTGACTCAAGTTCAATACTCTTTCCCATGCTTAAGCCAGTCCCTTGACTCTTCACTATAGGGTGCCATGTTTTTACTATATTTGGAAACTATTTTCTAGGTGTGATAATGGGGTAGTTAGTTAGTCTGCCAACTAGAAAAAAGTATGGTTTCTATTTTAAAATGACTCTCCCCTTTCTCCTCTCTGATCCCTCAGATCTTTTGAGGCAGCTTCACTGAAGTTGCCTTTGAGAGGTATGATGAATTATGAGTCATCTAGACCAAGAGGAGACCTTTGACTATAGTCACAGCAAGTGGTTGCAATCCCTACCCTGCAGTGGTAGGCAGATGCACTGGCTATTGGAGGAGGACAGGGCAGGAGCAATTATCTACCAGCTCTCCATGTAATGCTCAATCTAATGATTGCTCACAGGGAGCATTACAACTTTACCCTCTGATTCTGTGTTTTAAAACTGGGCAGGAAACATTTGCTTCGTATTTGCTGTTATGTTTAATGATTTGTGAAATCAATTGGTCCTTCTGCCAGGTTTAAAGTTGAGATTTCTTGCATTCAGGTATACTACCTGCCATTTTTATTTTCTCTGTATGCCCCTCCCCACCCCTTTCCTATACTAGTTGTACTTGGGGCTCATTTCTTAAAACTTTCACAGAAAATTGGGTATGGACATGCTGGAGAATAATTCTGAATTCTGAAATCCAAAGATAACCAATCTGTGAGTGAGCAGTAAGGCTTCTCTGCCTATATTTTTTTCTTCTCTAGGAGGAAAAAGTTCAATGGAGGGAATAGTTTAGATAAGCTCTCCCTCTGTTGTGGATTGGGGATGGGAAGGAAGCCAATGTGATTTGGGTTTTGCCCCTTTCCACCGTCTGATGTTTTCTCTCAGCTGTATTGGTGCTTTCCTCCACTCATGCTGAGGGTCCATCTATCAGGCCAGGCCTCTCCCTCCTGATCTCAGTGAGAGTCTCAGATGGCAGGTACAAACATGATCCACCCTGTTGCCCTGTTAGTGGCAAGCTAAGATGGATCTCAGTATCCTGTGCCCTTCCCAGGGTCCTCTCCTGAGGTCAAGTTTAATGTCATGTTCCCTATGTAGGTTAGGATTCATTTGTCCATTAATATGCTTTCTTGTGTCTCAAGAGAGTCATACAATATATTCCTGAGATTCTGGAATAGCAGAGAAGGGGCTATACATAACATATACATTAGAGGGATTTGACAAAATGGAGAGGGAGTGTCATTTAGGGACCAGAGGAACCAAGGAAGGTTCTCTGAAGAAGGCAACATTTGAGTTAGGCTTTAAAGGACAGGTAGGAATTTAATAGGCAGAGAGTGAAGAGGGATGATAGCAGAATCATAGAGGGGAGGCCACAGGGGTAGAGTCCAGTTTGGCTAGGGTTTAGACTGCAAAGAGGGGAATAATACAAGATAAAACTTGAAAAAGAAGAAAGTGAAATGGTTGTGTTCTAAAGTCATTGTAGTATATGACTGGTCCTTTCTTTTTTTGGGCAACAGTGGGGAGTTCAGAATAGAGGCAGATAGGTGGTGCAGTGGGTAGACCTGGAGTCAATAAGTCCTGAATTCAAATCTAGTCTCAAATACTTTCTAGCTATCTGACCTTGGATAATTTAGTTAACCTCTGTCTCCGGTTTTTTATTTCTAAAATAGGAATAATACTAGCACTGACCTCCCAGGGTTATTGTGAGAATTAAATGAGGTAGTCATGAAAGGCTTTACAACCTTAAAATGTTACATAAATGCTAGCTATTGTTATGCTGTATGTCCAAGAGGTCTGGAAGATTCATATTATGGCACTGACCTACCCACTTGGGGTCTTTTAGAGCATTAATAAGGAAGGTCTTAGATCAGTTGGTCTGCTTCCTATTGTGTTTTTTTTCCCTACATACACCCTAATACACACACTCACATACACACACTCACATACATACACTCACACACACACACACGCGCGCGCGCACACACACACACACACACACACACACACACACACACACACACACACATACCCCTGATCACTTTAGAGGTAAAGGAATTTCAAAAGTTATCTAGTCCAACCTATACCTGAAGAGGAATTACAAGAAGATAGAAAATATACTCCAGGGTTGTTGTGAGCAAAGCATTTGGTAGAATTGTAAAATCCTACATATAGGATTTATATCTGGGAGACAACTTAAATATCATTTTGTCTCTCCCCTACCCCTTTACTTTACAAATGAGGGATCTGAGACTCAGAAAGAGGAAGAGATTTGTCTAAAGTCACACTCTAGTAAGTATGAAAGCAAAGACTGATTTTATCTTTCTCCTAAACCCTTTCCTCTTCCCAAATTTTTTGTTTGTTTCATTGCTGCTTTCTTTGTAGAGTTTATAGGAGCCAGAGATAGCAGAGTTTTTTTTACACTCATGGCTACAAATGATCATAATTTAATTTTTTGTTTTGTTTTGCACGCTACTTTAATGAGAGAAAGAGCTAACAAGCAAATAAAGCTGGTGTTTTAATTGTTTTTTTCCATTGTTCTTAAAGAGGACCAATGCCACCATGAAGTAATGACTTGACTTACGCATGAATTGGATATGAGCGAGGTAGAGCTGTGCAAAGTCATCCTCCTCACTTCTCCAGTGTCATCAGAATCCAGTGGCAAGATGATTGTCCACAGACCAGATGCAGAGGGTTACTGTCACTTTTCCAAATTAGGGTCTTTCCTATGTCTCAATAACTACTGAGATAAAATATGGCCCAATTTGCCACCCCCAAAATAGCAATGTGGGAAGGGAAGATGCTCAGATTTTCTGACCAGAACAGAAAACAATTGCTATTTACACTCATTCTAAGTCATCAAAGCCTAAACAATGAACCACAGAGGCTTGGGTTGGGGGATTTATTTTTAAAAAGCAAGGTGTCATATGGTTCTGTTAACCTTATAGCATGCCAACTTCCTTATTACATTTGAAGGTACCACCATCCTCATAGTCACTCTGGCTCCCACTTCAGTGTCATCTTCATTCTTGGGTCACACTCACCCCATATAATCAATCTGCTACCACATCTTTCTCTTCCACCTTCCTGACCCTTGTCTGTATCCCATTCTTTTCACTTACAGGAGTGCCATCTTGGTTCAAACCTTCATCACCTCTTGACTAGACTATTACAATAATCTTCCAACTAGTCTCCCTATTTCAAGTCTCCCCCTAGTCCAATTTACTTAGATTTTTTTTAATTTTTGCTTTTTGGAGGGCAATTGGGTTGTGACTTGCCCAAGGTCACATAGCTAGTTTTTGTGTTAAGTGTCTGAGGTCGAATTTGAACTCAGATCCTCCTGATTCCAGGGCAGGTGCTCTATTCACTGTGCCACCTAGCCACCCCAGTCCAATTCACTTTATACTTAGTTGCCAAGGTGATTTTTCTAAAGCATGAGAGGTCCCTTAGTCACTGACATAGCCACTTTATATCAGAGGCATAATTTGAACCCAGATCTTTCTGACTTCAGGGCCATCTAATTACCTTTTAGGTCATGCTGCCTTTTTAAAAAACTATAACAATTAAAATAGGACTCACCAACATCAGTGATTTGCTCTTCTAATATGATGGGCAAATACATACCTAATAATAAGTGCCATTTAATAGTGCTCTAAATTTTACAGTACATTGTAAATAAATCTGATGCTCATACAACCTTGAGAGCTATTATAATTCCTACTGTAAAGATGAAAACATTGAGGGACAGAAGGTTTAAGTGATTGATTGAAGATCCCACTCCAATAAGTGTCTGAATTAGGTTTCCTGACTCCAAATGTAGGATGCTAATCACTTAGGCTAGGATATCTGAGTGATGCAATGAATAGAGTGCAGGGTCTTGGAGTCAGGAAGACCTGAGTTCAAATTCAGCCTCAGATATTTACTGGTTGTGCAACTCTGAGCGAGTCACTTAACCCTCTTTAAGTTTGCCTCAGTTTCTTCCTCTGTAAAATGAGCTGAAGAAGGAAATGGCCAACTACTGTGGTATCTTTGCCAAGTAAACCCCAAATGGGGTTCCGGAAGAATCAGATACAACTG
Organism: Pseudocheirus occidentalis; assembly: GCA_028646575.1. Taxonomy (NCBI): domain Eukaryota; kingdom Metazoa; phylum Chordata; class Mammalia; order Diprotodontia; family Pseudocheiridae; genus Pseudocheirus; species Pseudocheirus occidentalis. The sequence goes on along the minus strand of JAQQSW010009982.1, from coordinate 376 downwards.
ACCAAGAACAAATTGAAAAAAACCCACTAAGGAGTGGCTAGGTGGCACAGTGAATAGAGCACCAGCCCTGGAGTCAGGAGTATCTGAGTTCAAATCCGGCCTCAGACACTTAACACGAAAAACTAGCCGTGTGACCTTGGGCAAGTCACTTAATCCCAACCTGCCCTCCAAAAAGCAAAAAAAAAAAACAACCCACTAGGCTATGCTTCCTTACTGCACAACACGCCTTTTGACTATAGAAAGAATATAGAAGAGGGGCGGAGCCAAGATGGCGGCGTAGAAGCAGCAAAGCACCGCAGCTCCCACACAAACACGCTAAAAAACTCATAAAATGGGACGCTAAACAGATTTTCAAGCTCCAAAACTCTCCACAAGA
>JAQQSW010009981.1:0-13104 GCA_028646575.1 Pseudocheirus occidentalis | reverse complement strand
TTCTCATTTCTCTTCCCAATTTTTCCTCCACTTCTCTTATTTGTTTTTCAAAGTCCTTTTTCAGTTGATCTATTGCCTCTAGGAATTCTTCAAGTGTCTTGGAAGCATTTGGTGTGGGAGTTCTGACTGTGCTGTCTTCTTCCTGTTCCATGCTTTGATCCTTTTTGTCCACAAGAAAGGATTCTAGAGTTTTATTGCTGTTTTTATTTTGCTTCCTTTTCCTCGTGTTGGCCAGTCAATTAATTGGTTGGTTTTATATTTTTTAAGCTTTGTGGAACTCTGCTTCCAGGGGGGAAAGCTCTGTTTCAAATATCTGGGGTTTTCCCTGCTGCCAGAGCTATTAGGGGGGTGTTGCAGCCCCCCCAGCTTTGGCTTGCTGAGAGCGCACCCCAGGACCACCACCTAAGACCACGATCCAGATTCAGGCCGCTCAACGTGAGAGCACTTGGCCCTGATCAATCAACTCAGCCCCGCTACAGAGTCCTCAGACCAGGGGCTCTGAAGCAGCCCAGTGGGGGCAGGCGCCAGTTACAGCAGTTCCTGCCCTTTCCCCACTGCTTCTTTGCCCTGGGGGCAGGTTGACTGAACTGCTTTTCCTCCCCCAAATTAAGTTTCAAAGTTCCACTTTCACTGACCTACTCTAATCCTGGCTTGCTAGATGTGAAAATCCCTCCAGGTGCAGTAGATCTTCTCTGAAGCAGACTCAAGCTGCCACTTGGGAGTCTCGGCTCCTCCCAGATCACTCTGAGGCCTGGCCGTGGTTTTGGTTTCAGGCTGGGCTGGTCTTGCCTCTCGGCCTGCTGGCCTGCAAGATTAGCCCCTGCTGCTGAGCTCCCTTTCTCTAGTCCTTGTTTTTCACGCCTTGCTAGAAGTGGAGTTGCTCCAGGTGTTGTAGATCTTCTCTCTTGTAGACTGGCTGCAACTTGGCTCGGCTTCTCCTGGACTGCCCTGAGATCTGGCTGTGGTTACAGTTTTGGGCTGGGCTGGCCTCAGCTCCCGGCCTGCCGCGGTGAGCCCCTCTTGCCGAGCTGCCTTCAGCAAGAGATGTGTTTTCTGTATTTTTGTGAGTTTGAGAGTCCTAGACTTTGTTGAGAGTCATATTTTATGGGTATTTTGGGTGGCTGTGTGGGAGCCATGGAAGCTTGCTGCTTCTATGCCGCCATCTTCAGGACTTCCTCTTTTCTCACTTTCTCAATCAGTATGCAGTCAGTTGAATTTTTTAGATGTTTGTTAAGGAGGTATGGGGGGGGCAAGTTAGATTCTAATGCCTCTTCTTATGCCACCATATTTTCTCCAGCCTTTTCTGGGAAGAAGTTGTCCAAACTATCCCAAGAGAAAGTAGACTTCAATGGAGGGGGACCTGAGTGTTTGGAATTCTCTGAGGGGGCAAGGATCTTGAGGCCTGAGCCACTCCATGTCAGAAACATAAAGTCTGGAAATGATCAATCAGAGCTCTGTCCAAGAGCTCTGCCCTTGTTCAGTAAGTGTTCCTAGAGGATGAATCCAAGAAACCAATGAACCAAAGAACCCCTTCCCTTATGTGGGATAGTGCTGATTCATCAGTATATCACTTCTAGGAGGTAGAATATATAACCGTTGTACTCAGAAACATGATTACTAGGCTTGTGCTTAGCAGGTTTGGGGCAGATAGCTTGCCTTGAGACAGAGGAAGAGGACCAAAATACTAGTTGAGATCAGTTTGAGAGCTACAGGGTATAAATGAGTCCTAGTTAGCAAAGTATCTGCCTTATCTTTGGGGTGGCATGTGGTTCCTCATTCAGCACATTGCATCGTGGCCTCAATGATGTCACCAGTGGGTGATGAGAAGCCCCACAAAGAACTATCAAGGGGGAAGCATCTAAAAATTTCTCTATTCTCCCAAAGAACTTTTGATTGTTCAGTCCTATGTTGTCTAGGTCTCAGACCTTTGGTCATGGCTTGGGAATCAGTAAATGAAGATTTCTTCCCACTCATCCTTTAAGGCTCTCTCAACATACTAGCCATATGGCTTATAGTTTATTTCAATGAGTCCATTTCTCAGGGTAGTCCCCATTCCTAGGTTTAATGACCACAAAAAACCTAGTTGTATGCACTTTGGTAGAAGGTAGAGTGAACAAGCCAAAAGGGCATTTCTGAGAAGCTGATTCCTGGTTAAGGATCCCTTTGTTGGGCTAGTGGAAGATGCAGTATAAAGAGTGACATTAGAGACCTTGGCCTCTAAAGGATTTACAACCTGTTTGTGAAGACTGCTAATGCTTGAGGGACCCTAGCAAGCACAACCTTCAATATATCATTTCCAGTTAACAACATAGGCCTCCTTTGCCCACATCAAAGAAAGCACCATCCTCTGTGAGCAAAGCCAAATTGTACTAGTTCAAAGTAAACATGAGATGCACAGATTTAGAGACATCTCTACCTGTAATGCTATGCACTAGCAGATTCCCAAAAGAATGCTACTGTGAACAGCTTTTAAGATTCAGATTATACAGTATAGTGAACACTCCATTTATTCCATAATAAATCAAGGCAAGCATTCACAACAAATCACAATGTTTACAACATTACATCTTATCACAGAAAATCATAATGTAGTGTTGACAACAGCTTAACATTTAAAATGACCACATAGTTTTCACCAAAGTGGCCACAGTATTAAGAACAAAGAACAAAAGAATAATCATCTGGTTTCCCTAAGGAGATTTGCCTCCTCACTCAATCATTCAGTCATCTCACAATACAATAATCAATCTTCCACTCATGGGGCAATCATAGAATAATTTAATCAGTAACTTATCTAGCAATTAGTCGCTAATTATCATTAATCACTAAATACAGTCATTGGAAAATACAGAGACTCTCCACCCCTTGGTGTCTAGTATGCTTCAATTTCATCACACGTACAATAAGAGGCCTTTTCTTTATCTTGACTCTTGGTGGTCTCTCAGATTCCCTGCATCCCCCTGCATCCATGGACCCAGCTCCTACTTGAATCCACCAAACAGTCACCTGGATTCAGAGGTAGACATCTCCCAAGTCCTTGTCCACTCCTCGGGGCAGTTCCTGCTACACAATGAAGTTCACAGGGTCCAGCACATCTCAAAACCTTCACAACTTCTGTTGCCGGGAACTCAAGTATTAACCAAGCCACAAACAAAATCTCATCCTGGTCATGCTTCTTCAGTCCTCCAGCAGTTCAGCTGGCCCTATGGCCCAGAAGAAATCTCAGCCTTCCAGGCAGCAGCAACTTCAGCCTTCACCAGATTCTGGCCTCATAGAAAACTCCAACTCAGCTCTAAGTCTGGCAGCCCAGCTTTCAGATGCTGTGGAAATTCTGCTCCCTCCACCAGGAGCCATCAGGAGGAAAATTCTTCATTCTATCTGTCTGTCCTCTGGAGCTCTTCTTAAATACACACACACACACACACACACACACACACACACACACACACACAGAGGCTTCCTGTCTCAGCCAACCCCTTCCTGTTATGTCAGCAACAGGAGACAGAGTTCACACCTGTTTCTTTCCTAGAGGCACTTGGCCCTTACTACTAAGCCCTTAGGCTAAGTACCTGCTAAATTAATTACCATTACACCACCCCAAACGTTTATGTGGACTATTTGTGCCCAACCTATGGTAGATCCTTTTGAACTCATAATGGTCTGATATACTATGCCTTGACCCCATCATTGTGATATTGTTTTGGTCCTCTTCAAGAATGAAGGACAGCCACCAACTTTTTAGAGGTACCATTTTGCATCACTCGGTTCATAGTAGACGACTTTAGATGAAGAGAGATAATATGACTATACATTATCTCTTCAGTAGCAACTCTAGGGCTACTGAACTACAACTGAGAAGCTCCTTTTCCAAGGTGATATGTATAGCAAGTGCTTGCTTCAGGGAGCTTGTAGCACCAGAAGCCTAACATCATTTAATCTGGTCACCCACATGCCATCCAGAGACTTAACTCAGCCTGGTCTTTAGGGGCTGGAGATTGCAGGGCACAAAGTCAGGTTAGGTGATAAGGTGTGGTAAGTCTACTCTCATTAGAAAGGAATTACTAACTTCTATTTTATTTAAACCCTGTGAGCAATCACCAAGCCCAAGTAAAGGGAAAATGTTGGGGGCATTACACCCCAGGTAGTGGCTTTCTTCCTGTCTGACCACCCTGGATGGGTTCTGGGACATTTGAGCAGGGGGAGAACAAAGGGGATAGTGGGTCCTGATAGTGGTGGTGGTGACTCTTCCCCTGGTGTAGTCTGGATTTTATATAAAATATTTGTTATATTTTTACTATCTGGCAGGTACTCTTCTAAGCACTAGAGATAAAAGTACAAGCAAAAAAGACAATTCTTGCCCTCAAGGAGCTTATATTTAAATGGAATGAGACAACACATAAAGAAGAGGTGCTAGAAGAGGGTTGGGGAAGGATACCTAAATGAGGTAAGGCAATGCTTCCCCCTTGGTAGTTCTTTGTGGGGCATTTCATCACCCACTGGTGACATCATATACTTTCTATTGAAATAAAAAACCAATTTGGTGCCATTTCAAGAATGACCAAGGATGTCAACCTAGACATTGAGGCCATGATGTGATGTGCTGAATGAGGAACTACATGCCACCCTAAGGATAAGGCAGCTACTTTTGGCTCATGAAAGGTCATGGAGGCCTGGACCCAGGCGAGATAAGGCAAAGTTCACTTATCAGATCCATGGAACCCAAGCACAGAGTCCAAATTTACGATGGGGACATAGAGTGGGAGGTAGATACGTAATGTGGAATCAGGGTCCTTCCAAAATATACTCTTCTCATGATTTTATTGGCATCTCCAGGCCATGTGGCTCAATGCAGGAAGTCTGTTCTAATTGTTCCAGAAAAAGCTGGGTACCCAAGAGGACCATGGTAGCAACTAGATCATTAGGAAATGGCAGCCAGGTGAGGGAGGAGAAGTAGACAGGGCCAATAGAGTATCATCAGGTGAGGAGGAAGCATAACCCATGGTTGTTGGCACTTGGGAACAGAACCCCAGTGGCCTGGCATTAATTATGGCTCTGGTCACATGGAAAAGGGATTAGACTGGTTCTGATTGGGCCCAATGGTGGAGTTAGGAGTAATAGAAAGAAACTGCAAATGTTGATGTTAGGGAGAACAACAAAACAGTAACAGAATTCAGAGATGGTGAATTCTTCAGCTCTGGTTATCTTCGATAACCACTTGTTAAGTGGGATTCCTGCTCAGGTGTGGGTTGGACTAGATGCCTTCTGAGGTCCTTTTAAGCCCTCAAATTCTGTGATGCTGGAATTAACAATACAGTCTGCTGTCTTTCCAGGGTAGCTGGGTACCTGGTGAATCATGCATCTTTATACTTTTGTAATGAATCCAGAAAACCCACTGCTAAAGAGTTTGAAGTCTTGGACAAGATCCTGCAAACCTTAAAGGAGCGCAGGATCCTCACTGCTGCTGATTAAAATCAAGAACTTCAGAAGAGAAAATCAGATTTGGGAAGAAGACATATGGTTAGTAAGATGGTGGCAGGGAATGGGTTCTGGATTACCGAACATAGCTTAAAATGTAGGCATTACGGACTCCTGGTCAAGAATAAAGATTATTTAACAAGGACTGGTTTTTTTAAAAAGTGTCTGGAGACTTGCAAGTCTAATAAAAATAACTTTACACCTACTTATAGATACCATAGAAAGTAGCTACTGTGTAGGAAGATTAGCAGTAGGGATGGATGCATAGGGCCATGGATGCACAAAATCCAAGAAAGGAGTCAGAAATGAAACCCATGCCTGCCCTTAGATGTTGCCTCAGCTCACTGAGGCTGCTTTAAGATGTAGGGGCTTTTGTTAAAGAGACAGGCTGACCCATAATGCTAAAAGCAATGGACTTTTATGATGGGCATATTTAAACTAACACAAAAAAGGCACAAGGCCCTGGACATGGGCCAGGAGCAATTAAAGCCAGTAAGGTTGCTGCAGCCCAAGTTATGATGTGATGCTCTTCAGGTCACTACAGAAGGATGAGTGTCACAAGGTCCTGAGAGAGGGCACTTTCTGGACTTGGTATATTTAGGTAGGTCAAGAAAAGCTCACATCACTCTAGTCTGAAAAGTGGAATGTTGGGGCAATTAGGTGGCACAGTGAATAGAGCACTGGCCCTGGAGTCAGGAAGACCTGAGTTTAAATCTAGCCTCAGACATTTGACACTTAACTGTGTGACCTTGGGCTGTAGGGAGCCAGTTATAGTGAGCCCTGAAATCCCACAGCAGGACTGAGAAAGTGTAGGAGCCCTGCCATCCCCAAGCAAGACTGAGAATCACCCATCCAAAGATTGCTAGTGGGTGCATAAAAAGAGACAGGACTCCGGGAATGATGAAAGTAGAGAGCCAATGTTTATTCTTCCAGGCACAAGCTTTATAGAGCCAGAAATCTCCTTCCTAATTGTTTCCCTCTGAGGACACTGTGCACTTCTTTGTTCCAGGCTGTGGGTGTAAATGCCTTGCTTACCTTGAGGACCTAATCCTCACACCAGTGTGTTTGAGCTCTTTCCTGGGGGTGGGGAACCTATCCAGGCCCCTCAGCAGGTTCTTTACCTGAGAGGGCTTGTTCAGCCATCAGGATTGGAGTCCCACTGGCCTGTGGGCCTCTACATTGGGCAAGTCACTTAACCCCAATTGCCACACCTTCCCGCCTCAAACAAAAAAATGTGGGATGCTAGGATGGCGGTTCATGCTTCAGAGCACCCCAGGGAAGGGGTCAAGGGGTAGAGTTTTATGGAAAAGAGGGGGCTGAGAGATTAGAGAATGGCCAGGGGATGATCCTGATTGTCGTTCATGGGTCACAGAAGATTCCAGCAAAATCGAGTAGATTTTAAACAGGAGAGTTATGAATATTACAGTGAAAGCCTACAAGCCTTTATGGATGGACAGACGGGTCTTAGAGAGATGCCCTCTTAGCCCCACCACATACATTCACAATAGGTATTTTGGATGACCACATTCCATCTCCTGACTGATAATCTCTTGTTCTCCCCCATTATACTGTGAGCTCTTTGAAGGCAGGGATGGTTTCTTGCCTTTCTCTGCATCCCTAGCACTTAGCACTATGCCAGACATAGGGCAAGTGCACGATGAATCCTGATGGACTATCACAGGATAAGCTCCTTGAGGGTGGAGATGGTCTATTTGTACTTGTATTCCCTGGATTTAGCACAGTGCATAGCATGTGCTAGGCCCTTAATAAATGCTTTTAGCAGACTTTCAACAGTCCTCAAGGCAACCCTTCAAAACTGGGCACTTCAGGCCTTATCCCCACAGCCCAACAACCTTAAACTAGCCACTTAACAATAACCTGAAGGCAGGAAAGAACCGATCAGCATCATTTCTATCATTTTCAAGCTCTGATTCTAGGTGTAGTGGGTTCAAGAGTAACAACCCTTTTCTTAATTGGTCACAAAGATGTGAAGGAAGAGAGAGAGAAAAAAAAAAAACCAAACAAACCCAAACTGTATTTCTGCAGCATCCTTTACAACTGCTCCTCTGTCTTTCCCTGAGCCACCTCCACACTATCATGGAGACACATCCATTAGAAGCTGTGACCTTAGCCTTAGTCAGCAACATCCCTCATGGTCAGTTTCCTTTGCCACCAGCCTCTCAGGGTTTCTTACTATATTTGTTGAGACAACTGGAAAGATTGCTAGCATTATGTTGATACAGGGCCCCAGTGTCCCTTAATCTTTTTCCATTACTGAGAAAGATTAGGTCCAGGATAACAAATTCCTAGGTGGGAACAAGGATTTATTAAACACTTACTATGTGCTAAGTACTACTGTGGGCACTGTGCTAAGCGCTATACAAGTAGCATCTCACTGGATCCTCACAACAACCCTGGGAGGTAGGTGTTCTTCATTTTACAGGGGAAGAAACTGAGGAAGACAGGTCTTCCTAATTCTGGTTTGGGTATTCTCTCCACCCTGTTCAGCAAGCACCAAATCAACAGCCTGCTGCGCTTTCTCCCTCTGTGTGTGTGTGTGTGTTGCTGCGGATTCAGTAGTGCATTCACTCATCAGTAATTTTCCCTAGTGACTTTAGAGGGGATGGGCAAAGAGTCTGTGACTGTACTACCACAGGAACTCCAGGATGAGGAAACTCCCCCTCTAACCAATGTAAATCAGCACCTTATTTGCCACCTGGGTCTTTTGGCGAGTTGCTCAGACTTAATTGAGCATTGAAAAGTTTAAGAGACTTGTCCAAGCTCATATAGCTCCTTTGCATTAGAGGAGGCACTTGAAGCTGGCTTGGAGATGGTCTCTCCACCATACCATACTGCCTCTCCTGCTTTAGAAAGGTGCCTAAAATAGAAGTTTAGAGCCAGGCACTCCCTAGCCTGACACTGCAGAGGCTGATGACTCTTGCCAACTCCTGTTCTTTCCTTGCCCACGTGCTTTGCCCTAGGTTCATTGCTTCGGAGGTGCCTCTGTCAATAAGGGAAGAAGATTCTCCAACCTTCCCATCCCTTAAGTCCTATCATTGGCTCCGTTCTCAGGGGTCCTCCTCTTCAAGGTGAGGAGGAAGTAAAAAAAAAAATTCACAGAGAACAAAAATGCATCAACCAGGAAGAAGCTGTTTCATTTCTGCACACAAAAGGGAATGCTAAATAATCAAGAATCATAAGAGAATTAGAATCATTTAAGAGGCAGGTCACTGAGATATTGCACACTGCTTCTTTATGAAGGCTGGTTATTAGCCAATTTGCATTTCACTTCTACTGAAGACAGGGTGAGTGACAGCAAGTGGGTTCCTTTCTGTGGGCTTTTTCTTCTCTAACTGGTGGCTCCTTCCCTCTCTGACACATCTGCCACCACCCATATTTTTGCATCAATTTCTCCAGTAACTTGATACACCACAACTTGAAAAGCCTGGGAAGGGAATTAACTTTAAGGCCTCATGAAACCTGGTACTGAGGGAAAGGAGAAACAAACAGGAGGAGGCCACATCCCAGACACAGGTTTGCCTAGCAGGTCATGTGCAATAAACATTGTAAATTAGCAAGCTATACTAGCGATATTTGGGTTGCATTTTGTGGATTCCCGAGAAGACTGAGGGTAAAAGGTTGGGGTTTCAAGTACAATGGAGTTTTTTGGTTTTTTTTTTTTTGCTTTTTGGAGGGCAGTTGGGGTTAAGTGACTTGCCCAAGGTCACACGGCTAGTTTTTTGTGTTAAGTGTCTGAGGCCGGATTTGAACTCAGGTACTCCTGACTCCAGGGCCGGTGCTCTATTCACTGCACCACCTAGCCGCCCCTATAATGGAGTTTTAATTGAGGCCTGGAAGCTTCTTTCCTTTCTGGACTTCTTGCTGGCCCATTATATGAGGGTTTACCAAAAGGGCTTGAAGTAGCTTTACCACGTTGCTTTTTCTTTGTGAAATGCCAGATTTGCAAATGGAGAGAAAGGGCACACAAGTGGGAAAAGAGGGAGGGAAAGAAGGGAGAGAAACTGAAGAAGGAGGCAGAGGTAAACAGAACAGCATCCATGCTGGGGGTAAGGGGGTGGGCCTGGATAAAGGAGGTGCTAAAGAATAAGGATGGAAAAGGCAGGGAATCTGACCTTCTACAAAATAAACCTAACTTGTCATACCGAAGTGTGTCCCAGTATGTTGTGGCTGATTTGAGATTTATAGACTTTAATGAAAGAACACCAGCTAGTAATGGTCAAAGTAATAGACCTTTATTACATGTAGATTTTAACTCACCTGAGGGGAAACACAAGGTCATGAGACACACAGAGGTGTGCAGGGGCAGCCAACAAGACATCCAGGGATGTTGTAGCAACTTGGATATGAAGTTCTTTGGGTAACAGGAGGAGGAAGTGGGTCACGATGGTCCCGAGAGACTGCTGTCCAAACTTGGCACATCCAAGTTGTGCAGACTTTTTGTCACTTTCTGTTTGGTGTGTCAGTCTTCTGTCCTTCATAAGGGATGCTCAGAGATGCAGATGAGGACCAATTGTTTTATAAGGAGGGCTCTTATGCAGTCATGTTATATTGGTTGCTCACCTCTGATGTCACAGGAAGAGAGATGTCCATCCTCCTCCCTTTTCCCTCCCTATCATTGCCAGTCATGGAGGACGGAAGATTTCTGTACACCTCTCTCTCAACTCAGTCCCTCCTGAGAATACTGCCTAAGGCTGGCCCTTAGGCTACTGAATTAAGCGGCACCCAACTTGGGGCAGGGTAGATAAAAGAACCCTAGGGGCCCAAAGAAGGACCCCAGAATCACACCAGTGTGCCCCGAAAATGATGGAGCAAGAACACCTCTGTTTGCAGAGAGGCTTCAGGAGGGGATTCCTGAGTAACTGCGCCATATCTGGGAATTGGCAGACGCTTGGAGAGTAGTGACTGAAGATATAAGCAAGATAATTGTAAAGATGGGACAATATATAAAAAGCAAAATAATACTAGGAGAGAGAGAGAGGTTTACAGGACCTGTCCTGAGGATGAGGAAGTTCCAGGCATCCATTTCACAACTTACCACCCAGTGAAAGATGCCTTTGCAGGGGTGAGAAGGGAGGTTCCTAAGTTCCCTGCATGTATTCAAACGGCCAAACCCTTCCTAGTGAAGGTGGTCTAAGTAGGGATTATGGTCATGAAGGCTCCCTTACAATAGAGGAGAAAGTAGTACCAAGGACACCTCCTGAGGAAAGCCCAGGTAAAATAGAGGCAGGATGTTTGCCGAGGCCACACACATGCTCTGCATTGGAAAAGACACTGGAGAAGGCCTGAGAAAAAGGGGAAATGATAGACAGTTGGGAATTCTTCCCAGTTATTGAAGAACCCGACCCTTTCAATCCCGGACAGGTAAGAAGGCAGCATGAACCTCTTCCTTTTAAGGTTCTTCAACAGCTGAAAGACGCCGCCTCTAAATATGGTCCTACTGCACCCTTTGTGCCACACCAATTGGAAAATATCTCAAAGTCCATTCTGTGTCCCAATGATTGGAAGGCATTAGCCAGAGCAATATTGACCCCAGAGCAGGTTGTTTTCTGAATGGCAGAGTACACTGAGTAATGCTGCCTCAGAGCTGCTGAATTAGCACCTGGTGCTCAGATGCAAATGGTATTTCAACAACTTTCAGGCACAGGTCCTTCTGCAGATACAGCCCAACAAATGGGCTATACAGATGAGGCCTATTTAAATATCTCTAATTGTGCCCCCCATGCCTGGAGCAACTTACCTGGGACCAAAGAAGACAAAGAAAGCTTTATGCAAACAAGACAAAAAGCAAATGAGCCTTTTACTAATTTTGTTGCCGGAATGCAAAAGGAAGTAGCTCGAGCCATGGGGGATGTGGAAGGCACTGAAAAAATGTTAAAAATTCTGTTGAGAGAGAATGCTAAGGCTGATTGTGGAAGTGTGATGATAGGGCTCCAAAAAGATGCCTCCTTAGAGGAGATGATTCAAAGATGTGATAAGGTGGGTTCTCAAGTTTATCAGGCAGAGCTTATGTCTTCTTTCCTGGCTACTCCAAGGAAAGTTGGTGGAAATTGTTTTAGGTGTGGCAAACCAGGACATTATATAAGGAAGTGCAAATATAGATTAAAGGAGCTCTTCTCTTTACTGGGCCCTCCTTTCTAATATTATCAAGTAAGCTGCACCTGGCTCCATTACTATCTGGAGAGCTAGCAACTGTTAAAAAATTTTTTCAGGAGATCTCCTATAAATTATTTGTGAAGTTTTTGGATCCATTTTGTTGTTTTTTGTGTCTGTCTGCCTTGTCTTTGTCTTTATGTGAGCTAGTGTGTGAGAGTCACTTGTCATTCTGTAAGAAAAAGTGTGAACAAGAAGTTCTGAGATTTTCAAAGGTTTAAAAATCTCCTTCCCTTCATTCCACTCTGGCCAAGTGGAGTGAGAAGGTGAAAAGAAAAAAGATGGGAAATTTTTCCCTTAGTTTGGAAAGGTAAACAACCATTCCCTGCCTAGAAATAAAAATCTTATGTATTGGAATTCTGCTAAAAATCAATTTGAACTTATTCTGATTATTTTAAGGGAAATGTGAAAAGGTGAATTAGTACCATTCATAACCTATTGCTAAGAAAAGTCAGAATTTATTATACTAATTGACATTTAGGCAAATTGAAATTTTGCTAAGATTTGGTAAAGAAACATTTAAAAGGTGAGAGCTTCAGGCTTCCTAGTTTTGGGGAAAGGGAACAAGGTGCACCTCTGAGAATTTTTTTCAGAAGTTCCACTCCCTTTGAGTGGGGGGCTGAAAACATTTCACTAATAAATTTTTAGGAATAAACATAGCACTGAAGTACAAGGTAAAATTAGCAGATCAAGAGAGAGTGCTGCAAAAATAATAGAGAATTTAAGTTACCCCTCCCAATCTGAGTAAAAGAAGAAAGCTAACAAGGATTTCATTAGCAAAAGCCCTGGGAAATACTGAAGCCCACACCTTGTTTAGATAAACAAATGAATCTCTTAATTTGAATCTCTAAATCTACAATAAGACTCTACAGCTGTGAGGAGAGGAGAAAAGCCTGATTTTAGTTAGTAGTTTTTGCAACTGATGATTTGGAAATGAAATTAGTATCCTTATGCTTTTTCTTAACTATAGTAAGATTCAAGTGTAATGAAGATTGAGAAATCATTGTAGGCCAGAAGTGGTGGTGGGCCTTTCAGACTGCTGGCAGCCTTGTGTTAATGGGGGAGAGAGGAATGAAAAGAGGAAGAAGGAAATCCAGCTACTTCACCCCCTCCGCACTCCATAGGCTTTTTTTCTTGGAGGGGGTGAGGAGAAGGTGGAAGAACCAAACCACCCCTTCCTTTCCTTATTCTGTCTTCTCCAAGTCTGCGCCTGGCTTGGTATTGGAGTCAGAAATTCCTGAGGCAGGACCTCCAGCCTTCCCTCCCCCCTATTCCCATCCCTCTCTTCTGGGGCAAGCGCCCTGGAACAGCTTTGCACACTCCCTGGGGGAGCATGGGACCTGCCCTTGCTTGATGCTGTGAAGGAAGACACTGTGCCTGACCATCCCACCTTTCCCTCCCCCATCCCCACCGTGCAGATGCTCAAAGCTGCCGCTCCCCCTGTGTCATAACAATCTC
>JAQQSW010009980.1:0-13104 GCA_028646575.1 Pseudocheirus occidentalis | reverse complement strand
ACCACTCAAGACCATGATCCAGATCCAGGCCGCTCAATGCAAGAGCCATTGGCCCTGATGGATTGCATCTGCCTCCCGCTGCTTCCTTGCCCTGGGAGTAGTTTGGCCGGATCCACTCTTCTCCTCCCCAGTTAGCAAAATCCACTGACCTTTCCCTTAGCCTTTTTGTCTTCTGGCCTGATAAATGTGATAACTGTGCCTCCAGTGCAGCTGATCTGCTCTCCTATAGACACGGCTCCCTACCCGATACCCCAGGGCCTGAGCTGGCCCGGTTTCGGCTGCGACTCCCACACTTCTGAGAAGAGCCCCGCCTGCTGAGCTGCCTGTAGCAACAGATGTGCTTTCTGTCTTTTGGAGAGTTTTGGAGCTTGAAAATCTGTTTAGAGTCCCATTTTATGAGTTTTTTAACATGTTTTTGTGGGAGCTGTGGTGCTTTCCTGCTTCTACGCCGCCATCTTTCATTTCTTAAATATATAAAGAACTGAATCAACCTCATTAACATTGTGTACATCCCTAGAAAGTACACTGCCAATGTAAGTGAACATATCCATATTGTTTGAATGCAAAACATATGCATGCCAAAAAAAATTGTTTTATGAAGAACTCACACAGGGCAAGCGTTCACATGGTGGTCAGAAAAACCTATACAAGGACACTCTCAAGGTCTCTCTTAAGAACTTTGGAATTGATTATGTGACATGGGAGAGGTTGGCACAGGACCATTCAGCATGGCTTAGCCCCATCATAAAAGGTGCTGTGTTCTATGAATAAAGCAGAATTGAATTAGCTCAAATGCAGGATGTGCAAATCTGGAGAATCCACTCCAAATGTTCACACAGCAATGTGAGGAAGAGGTGAGGTGTTGCTGACTGTGAAGCTGTTGGAAGTGAAAGGTAGGAACAGGGAAGGCTCCCCACTAACTCTGCCAGATGGTGAAAGAGGCTTTCACCACAGTAATCTGACTTTTTTTACACTGTTTCCTAATCTTCCCAGCCAAATACTTGACTTTGTAACTCCCTTTCAAGGCAGGATTCTGCTTCCAGTGGGGGTGAGGGTAGAGGTGGGTATACTGGCCCAGGATTCTGGGGTTTTGTATCAGGCATTGGATCCCCCATCATCTGCGGACCCAGAGCTCCAGAAGCATCTGCTGCTGCTGCAGTTGCCTCCATCCACTCAGGGCTGAGGCTGAGGACCTTACTAAGCAGTCCTCTTTCACCCAGGTTCTAGAGAGTTCCCCCACTATCCTTCCATGCTGTTCTCAGTGCTTTTGAGTTGAGAAGTCTGGAAATTGCCACATCTGCTAGTGATTTACTCACCTGAGGCCTGCTCTGACCCTGCTCTGCACCTGGCACAGCCCGCGTCATACCCCTTCTGCCAGGCTTTCCAGGCTGTATTGGGCTGGAGGTGTGTTTCACTCCATCATTTTGCAATTGTAAAATTTGTTTAGAGTCATTTTTACAGGTATTTGGAGGGGTCTGGGGATGAGCTCAAGTAAGTACCTGCTGTTATTGGGCCATCTTGGCTCTACCACCCTCTAAATCACTACTGATTAGAAAAATGCAAATTAAAACAACACTGATGTACCATTTCAAACCAATCAGAGTGGCCAATATGACAGCAAAGAAAAATGATAAATGTTGAAGATGTGGGGAAATTGGGACCCTAATGTAGTTTGGTAGAAGTGTGAATTAATTTAACCATTCTGGAGAATAACTTGGAATTATGCCCAAAGGCCAATCAAACCATGCATATTCTTTGATTCAACAATACCAACAGTAATCTGTATTCCAAAGAGATCCATAAAAAGGTAAAAGGGCCTACATGTACAAAAGTATTTATAACTGCCCTGTTTGTGGGCAAAGTTCTGAAAATTGATTGGATGCCCATCAATTGGGGAATGGCTAAACAAGTTGTGGTATATGACTATAATAGACTATTACTTTGCTATAAGAAATGATGAGCAGCAGATTTCGGAAAAACCTGGAATGATTTAAAGGAACCAATACTGAGCAAAGTGAGCAGAACCAGGAAAACACTGGATACAGTATTAAGAACAACTGCACAATGATCAACTATGATTGATTTAGCTCTTCTTAGCAATACAATGATCTAAGACAATTTCAAAAGACAAATGATGAAAAAGGCTGCCCACACCCAGAGAAAGAACTGATGAGTCTGAATGCAGATC
This sequence comes from Pseudocheirus occidentalis, assembly GCA_028646575.1. Classification (NCBI taxonomy): domain Eukaryota; kingdom Metazoa; phylum Chordata; class Mammalia; order Diprotodontia; family Pseudocheiridae; genus Pseudocheirus; species Pseudocheirus occidentalis. Next base: position 10,916 of record JAQQSW010009980.1, on the reverse strand, counting down.
AAAACACATTCTTTAAATGTTTTTGTTTTTCTGTATCTTCTTTTATAGCATGACTAATGTACAAATATGCTTTACATTACTGCATATGTATAACCTATATCAGATTGTTTGCTGCCTCGGGGGGGGGGGGTTAAGAGAATAAAGGGTAGGAGAAAAATATGGATCTCAAAATCTTTAGAAAAAGGAATGTTGAAAATTGTCTTTATGTGTAACTGGAAAGAACAAGGCATTATTAAAAATAAAAAAAAAAGATTTCCCTATGTGGACAAAATCACAGATCCTTTACATATTCACAGAAAAAGAAACTGTCAGATTTTATTATTAAAATATAAAATGATTTTGCACAACAAAACACCTCCAAAATTAAAAACAAAACGGATTGACAAAATTTCAGTAAATAACATTCAATATTTATAATCAACTGATGCATACCTAGAAAACTAGCAATATATATTCCTCAGTGGAGTAACACATATAAAAGACATAGATAATTTATGAAAAAGGAAATGTGAATTACTGAAAAATATAAAGTTAATAAAATTCCCTATTAACAATAGATATGAAAACTTGAGGTTTCACCCTTTAACACTAAAATGGCAAAAACAGGGAAAAAACCAAAAGAATGAGAAATCCAAAGAATTGAATTTATTTTTTAAACAAGATAAAAGTTTGACTAATACATACATTTTAAAAAGCTAGAAAATGAAATTACTATTTAACAAAATCTACTACTGGTAAAAGTGGATAATTATAAGACCAAAAAAAGAATCACAAAAATAGATTTGAACCCACATCCTATAACATGCACAACAATAAACTTTAACTAAACTATCAGTCTAAATATACACATATGTGTATGTGCATGTATTTAAATAGTAACTTTTTTAATAGAAAGAAAAGAAATAGCAGAGTCATATGTAAATGCTCAGCAATGTCGGTGGCACTACAGAAGAATGATGTAAACATGCTAAAAATGACAGCAATATTCAATAAGAATCACAAAACTGACCCTGTGAGTCCATGCTAGGACTTTATCACAAATATATCATAAAAGGGGGGGGGGAAACCTTCCTTTTATAATAACTTCTGTTCATAATAACAAAGAAATGGAGGCCCAACAAATGGGAAAGGGCTAAACAAATTTTATTAAGGTAGTAAGGAGTAAAGCTAGATCATTAAATTAACATGAAAAAAATGATTAAATTCATGATGTGATAAAATAATAATTATGAAGTTTTCATGAGGAAATGTGTAAAGATCAATAACAAGTGATACAAAATTAGATCAGCAAAAGCAGAATTGTGACTGTGTGTATCAGAGAAAGGCAAGAAAGGCAAGAAGGAAGAAGGAACAAAGGGAGAAAGGAGAGAAGGATGAAGGAAAAAAGGAAGGGACATACCTAAAAAAAGAACAGTGCCAAACCATCTTTTTTTGTTGTTGCACAATTTGATTCTAATTTGTGAATTGCTAAGGGCTGTATATAATACATTACTTCTTACTTTTTGTGTTTCATTATTTTTGTGTCTGGTTACTAAGTTTACAATAAAACTTTTTTTTAAAGTATGATTACATCTTGAATGTCAGACTGCAGCAGAGAAAAATGAGAAAAAGCTTTGTGAATAAAAACCAAGGCTTTCTTTTTAGGTCACGTGAAAAGGCAATTTAATGAACTTAGAACAGCAATGGTAACACTATGTCTTCATAATGCCACACTGTTTTTCACTTTTCCGAGATCAAATTTGCATTTTGCTTTTTATAACTGCATTGGGCTAATCAAGAGAGTTGCCTTATTAACTTGATTCACATATAAAATAGGAAGGCTTTGTTTAGGCTGTTTGATTATACCTTCTTCTATACGACATTTGTAATGTACTTTGCAGACCTTAAAACTATATAACTGTTAAATTTGTTATGATTGCTTTTGTTGTTATTTTTAATAATTCAGTAAACTTTTATTAAGCACCTACTAGTGCCAGACATTGGGCTGAACACTGGGGATATATAGAGAAGCAAAATATAATTCATGTCCTCAAAGAGTATACAATTAAGAGAGAGAAAACATGAACAAAAATATGCACACAAGCTATATGCAGGAATAATAAATAATTAATAAAGGGAAAGCATTGGAATTAAGAGGGGTTAGGGAAGGCTTCTTATAGAAGGTGGGATTTTAATTTAATTTAAGTTTAATTTAAAGAAAGCCAGGAGCATCTGTGGTCAGAACAAAGAGGAAAGAGTCTTCCAGGCATGGGAGACAGTAAGAGAAAACGCCCAGAGTCAAGAGATGGAGTGTCTTGGATTTTGAATAGTCAGGAGGGCAGCATCACCGGATGGAAGAGTGTATGTCTGGGAGTATCAGGATCCCAAGACCACGCCTCTTTTTGCTTCCCTCTTTTTACCATGTTCTAGTCATAAAGCCTTTCTATGAATCAAACTTGTCTTATTTCCCGTTTCCCCTCACTATCAAGGCTACCAATTTACTGCATAGCCACTAGTATATGGATTGAGATTTGTACACAACAGAGTGGGTCTTCTACTAGAGGAGGCCCTGACACATGTCTAGTTTCCCACCTGCAATAGAATATAGAAAGTTTTTTGCTTATGACGGCTGTTAGTTCTTTGTTCTATTTATTTATTTCATTTCTTAGAGTAAACCGGTTCTGATAACTTCTGTGATGTGAGTTCTCTGGTATTTTCAGCATTAACTGAAGCTGTCTAACCTCTTTTGCTTTTTGGTTCTTTGTTCTCAGACTTGACCGGAGTAAGGTTTAAAAAGAGTGGAAAGGAAGGAGGGGGCTAGGTTAGGAGGGACTTTGAATACCTGACAGAACACTGTGTATTTGATTCTGGAGGCAATAGGAAGCCACTGGAGTTAACTGAGTCTGTGAGTGACATGATCAGACTTTCATTTTGGGGAAATCACTTTAATGGCCGAATGGGAAATGGTTTGGACTGGGAAGAGACTTAAGGCAGGCAGACCCTCTGGCAGGCTATTGCAGTAATAGTGGTGAAACACACTCCATATTTGACCCAAGAGTAGGGTAAATGGACCCAAGTTCCTGGCCCCAGCCTTAGAAAGTGGGATAATCTCCCAGCCCTGGAGCTGGCTAGTATAGCAAAGGATGTGACATGTAATCTGCAGAGTGAGAGTTGCTGAACCTCAGTTTCTTAAATGGAAGGCAAGAAATTTGCCGGTTAGAGTGATCCTGGCATGCAGCTTTCAGGCATTTTTGTGCAATATGAGCCTTGATGTTGCCTTGATAGCAATCCCGTGTTTGGGAGCAGTGAAACCCCTCTATCCTTCAAGAGAGATCAGGGGATATTCCTGGGCACAACCATCTAGAGAAGCAGCAAGGAGTAGAGCTAAGTCATGATACAGAGAAACCAAAAACTTGAGCTTTGCCTTCTACTACTACTGTGGATTATTTATCTCAAATGAAATAATATTTTTAAAAGGTGCTTGGCACACTGGTTGGCTCATAGTAGGCACAATATAAATGCTTATTCTCCTGAGGGCTAGTGGGTAGAATACCAAACTTCTCCCAATGCCTTCCTTTATAGAGGGCAGAAACTGGAAATTTGGGACTCACTCCATTCACAAAGACGCTCCCATGTCTTGAATTATTTGGACACTGCAGGTTCATTGGAAAGTGTATTTCCTTCCCAGGTAAGTCAAGCCTTCAGGGTAGTACCCAAAGGCAGAATTATTGTACTGACTCTGTATGAAGTGGTACTCAATGCAATTATTTGGTGATTACCCTACTAGCACAAGCCCAGCTTAATTTTCCTTCTGAGGGGAGTCCAAACTACATAGTGGTCCCATTGGTATGGAGCACTTTAGGACCATGGGCTTGCCAGAAAGGGAAGGGAACAATATCCATTACTTACGGGCTACTATAGATCCTTTATACACTTTTAAATTTTCTGTGAGGTAAAATAAAGTCTGTCCTGAATCCAACGTATACACTGTTACCTTAAATACTTGTACGGAACCTGAAAACCCAGTATGTGACTCTGAGGACCTGGACACAAATCTATATGGAAGGTACATTTTGAGAATTTCCAAAGAAAACTGGGTTGGAATAGTATAAACCAAAGAAAGAGTGACTTGGGAAAATAATACCTTAAACTGAGTCCAGTCTATGCAATTCCAGAGGTAGGGCACTGTGTTAAGGCTCACAGGTTCCGTCCTGGGTCTGAATGGACCCTTCTCTAAGCACTGTAGCAGAAATCTTTCAAATGGTAGAAAACTAGTGAATTAAAATGCAAAAATATATTTGGAAAGAAAAATACTAGTTCTCCTTTTGGTCATAAAACTCATGTTGAGAATTCCTAGTTGAAAGGTTACATAATTTATCTCATCAGTGAAACTAGCTGATAGTGGAGCTTCTGCACATCTTCTCTCCATCCACAGAGAGGAACCTGTTCCTGCAGTCATCCTGATTTCACTGATTTTTTAATGGACCTGTCTCCCTCAGAAACACTTTAATTTCTTAGAAGCACTTTCTGTCCCTGAGTTCTCTTTGCTTTCTGACAATCTGTGGATATAGCGTTGAGAAAATAAAGCAACTACATTATTTGTCTATTACCTAAAGACAGAGAAGAAGTGACCTAATGTGCTCTACACTCTCCACAATCCAGGTTTCTTTGTTTTGTTTTTTAGGATGGTAGAATAGCAGAACCCCTTATTACAATCCATTCTGGACTCTCTGCCTTATTAACCCTTTTTATCTTGTCTCCTTGAATGTTTTCTTTCTTTTTTCATACTAAAAACCAAAAGTGTTAATGACATCTTTTGTTTTTACATCAAAATTATTTCTGAATACACTCCCTATTCTCTACTGCCTTGATTCAAACCCTCTCTTGATAAAGAATTTTGCTTCCTTTTAATTTTCTTTCAATTTGCATAATTGAAATTAATGTGTTCATTGTCCTTCTGATTCTGCTTACTTCACTCTGTCTCAGTTTGCACAGATCTTCCCATGCTTCTTTGAATTCCTCATATGAGTCTTTTCTTATTGCACAACAGAACTGTACCACAATGATATACTGTGGTTTGCTCGTCTATTCTGCAGAAGGGCACCCACTTTGCTTTAGGATCTTTGTTAGCACAAAAATGCTGTTCTGAGAATTTTGTTATTTATGGGAATATTTCTGCTTTGGCTCTTCTTGCCCAGAGGCATGATCAAAGGGTATGTGCCTCTTAGTAGGATCAAAAAGCATGAATAATGTAATTATTTTCTCACATCATTCCAAATTGTATTCCAGAATGGTTGTATTTGGTTTAAGGATTTTTATTTGATTTTCTTTATCTAAACACAAGGGAAGTTCTGGAAGGAAAGAAGGAAAGAGAGAAAGAAAAACACTTGCTTTTCTCTAGGAAATTAGTCTGATGGAGTAAATACTTAAACAATTCCACTAGTAGTCTGACAAGAGGAATATGGGAAGGTATTACAGCATTTAAACAACTTCCCCCTCATTTAAATCAGCTAAAGAGTGGAACGGGAATAAAAGAATGAAAGAAATATATGAGTAAATTGCTTCTAGTTGCCAATAGGAACCTTGGGGATCAAAGCATAAAGAGAATATCATTATCCTGTCCCTTCCTACACCAAAGAACCTTGAAATCTTAGTCAGAGCATTCAGTTGCTTGGCTCAAGCCAAAATATGTAACTATCCAGAATACTACAGCACTCAAGTATAAATATGGATAGAAGACAGAGATAAAAGGTTTGAGGCCTGTGGGAAATCAAATTCCTATTTCATGAGAGCTACACTAAGTAATAATTCAGAGAAGGAAATGGGCTTCAGAAAGAAAGTGAAGATTCATTCAATCAAGAAATATAAGGTATATGTTTAGTTGAAGGGCCAACAAACATCCATAGACCAGCAGAATAACTGGGACAATATGCAGGGAGTACAGTGGAAACTAGCCATATCCCTCACAGAGAAAGTATATTCTCAGGACAAACTAGAGTCACATGAATTTTAACGTCAATAGGATTCCTAGAATAATTAGAAGAGGTGTATCTGATTTCATTTTTTTCCAGTCTTTTTGTTAGAACATCAGTGGAACCCAGGAACTGGCTGTTAAGGGCCAGAGTGATAGCCTTTAACCGGGCCCTGTTTGGGCAATTACAGACCACAGGGCCATCTGTGGACACAGCAGAGTGAAGTCATATAGGACCACTACTTCTCACCGCATAACTTAGCCCAGATGTCAGGGTATTTATACACATATCTAGATGAATCAGCAGGGCAGAAAGGAGAGGTATCTTCCTATGTGTGTGCAGGGGGAATCTGAACCTTCTTATAAGCCTCTTTCACCATCTGGCAGAGTTAGTGGGGAGCCTTCCCTGTTCCTACCTTTCACTTCCAACAGCTTCACAGTCAGCAACACCTCACCTCTTCCTCACATTGCTATGTGGTGAATAGCTCCTAGAAGTTGTGGTATTCATAAAGGTACTTGGACAGAGAGAATGGAGTATAGGCTTTCTTACTTCTTTTAAAGCTGAAAAATGCTTTGATTGACTTTACTGTATCCAGTCTGGCCATATCTCTCATACCTGAAATTGATGAAAAAATGGAGTTCTGTGGCACACTTCTTTCCACCCCTATATCTGTAGTATCTCTTCTATTTATTTGACAACGCCCACACCTGTGCCTAGAGATACAGATTTCAGGGGAGAAAAAGGAGATCTGGGGGTGTCAGTATCTGTGGGACAGGAATAGAGGAGCCACATCTAGATCTGGGAGTTAAGCACTTGCTCAGAGCTTTGGAGAAAGAAGTTTCACTTGAATGATGAGATCAGAAGCTAGGCTGAAGAGGTGTTTTAAAAGAGAGTGAGAGGGAGGAAGTGGAAATGCAATTATAGATGAGTTTTCAGAGTTTAGCTCAGAAAAGGAAGAGACATAGGATGATACCAAGCAAAGACAGTAAGATTTACTGAGGGGTTTTTGTTTGTTTGTTTGTTTTCCTGTTTGTTTTTTTTAAAGGATGCAGAAGACTTAAGTGTGTTAGAAAGAAGCAGGAAAGAAGCCAGTAGACAGTAAGAGACTGAAGATCAGGGAGGAACTTGGCAGGATAGTGGAGGTAATCAGATGTAGAAAAAAGGAAGAGATGGGATTTAGGCTGCAGGTAATAGGTTTTGCTTTGGTAAGAAGGCAAACTCTTCATCAAAGACTGTAATAAAAGAAGAGATAAGAGAGGGTGATGTCAGTAGGATATCAGATAAAGAGAATAAGAGAAGGGGGAGGTCTTGGCAAATGACCTCTTTTTTGTGAACTATGAGGTGAAAGTAGTATGGAGGTGGTAATGATAGAAGAGACGGTTTGGAAGAGCTACTTGGGTAAAATTAAAGAGTAGTAAAAGCATTACCTCTCTGCTGTAAAATCCCAGCTGATATTAGATAACATGCATTTATAATGGACCCAGTCAGCATAGTTTCATGACTTTCTCTAGATCTATATGTGAAGGGACAAAGAAGGAATATGGTGGGAGATCTAGGGTTTAGATTCAACAAGTTCTCATCAGTGATAGGCCACGAGGTCAAGAAATTAAGAACAGCCAACTGCAAAGAATCATACTGGCTCACTAAGGGGCTAAGAATGGGAAGAGTGATGGTAGAGTAGAGCAAGGGTTCAATCTTAGGAAAGTACCGAATAGTGGAAAAATAAAAGAAAATGAAGGAATAAATAATGCCCAGAGTGAGTCAATGAAAGAGTGCTTTTGTGCTTCATTCATGGAAATTATTTAATTTAAATGTAAAAGACTCCTAAGCAAGTTTAGTTGTCTATATTGACATCCAATGTTAAGATTCAACAAAAAAATATAAAAGATGATTCAGTCTCTTTCATTTCTAATTGTTTAATTTTGTTTTATGATTATATTTTTCTCTCAGAGATATCCAAATTTTGGGCTAAAATAGTTTAAAATTTAATCATCTATGAGTTCACCAATATAGGCACTCCTTTTAATGCTGCAGATCACAACCTTGCTAGGACTTCTTATCCTATATAATTCAATTATCATGATAAAATTGGGGGTCCCACTAGGAGCCAGAGGTTGTCTATTTTCAACCTATATCAAACTAAAAGCTGGTAATAGAAATAAGTAAGGACAATGGGGATAGAACATGTAACAGAAACCCTGATTCTTTCTTAGGTATTGAATATCTTTATGGTATGATTTCCAATATCAGAAAAACTGACCCTAATTCTATTCTGACATTTTTTTTTCCTTTTAAGTGCTAAAAACAAAACAAAAGGCCCCAAACCACAACTTTTTTTGGCACTCCATAAACATTTCTTTGTAAATTATATGATGATATCAAAGGAAAACTGTTGAACAAGCCAGATGTTACACTGGAAGTCTTAAGATATAAAAAAAAAGTAAGGAAGGCCCCTGATATGTTAGGGGAACCCTTTGTGGTGGAACTAAGGGTGGAAATGCAAGAGTTACCTGGGAAGGGTAGTCTTGAATGGTCTGCAGTCTGTATCCTTAAGAACATCCATATTAATGTGCACATTCCAGCTGAGTATTAACTATAATCATTTATTAATTCTTAACTATAGCATAACAAAACTTTTAGTCTCCCAGATATGCTTGCTTCTTAGAAAGAATAGATATGTATCTACATAGTGTCCCAAAAGTCTTAAGATGCAGTTTTAAACTTTGACAGCTTATACACACACATACACATCTATGCATGTATATATACATCTAAGTATGTATATATATATATATATATATATATACCTATGCATGTATGTATAAATATATGTGTATGTTTACACATATATCACTAATATTCACTCAATAATGAGCTAATAATCTCTGTAAGTTTGAGAAGCTACACTTAATGAAGTCAGTTTTTAAAACAAACACTTGAAAAGAGGTCACATCTATTTTGTGACTGTACTTATGGGGCTGAAGAGGATATTAAATTGCATAAGACAGCAATTCATATTTTGTTTTATAAACTGAATTACCTTTTTGAGTTATGGAATGACTGTTACTAAATTAAAGAAGTTAATGAATATCATATATAATGGAGCCATTCAAAAGGTCAGTGCTAACCATATTTATACTTTGCCCCTAAATGTTCCAAGGATTTCTGATTTCAGCACTGTAGGGTACTTCTAGTGTGGGAATGTCCTCAATGATTTAGGGACTAAATCATCTATGGTTAAGTAAAAGAAGGACGTGTAAGTTACACAGTTTAAATAAGCTAGGGTTACATAGCTAGAAAGTTAGGGTTACATAGCTAGAAAGTATCAAATGCAGGATTTGAACCCAAGACTTCTTAATCCCAAGTAGAGAACTCTATCTACTATGCTGAGCTGGCTCCCAATTGTCCCTAAATACAGTTGCTGAAATTAAATACAAGCAGATAAATGAAATCTTAAATCAACCAGAAACCACATCACAGTACCTTCATAGGAGCAAGCTGAATGGGTGTGATGGATGAAGGGTCCACTACGGGCTTTGGTCGATTGGCTGTGTCTGCCAGCAAGCTGTGCCACTGCTGTGGTAGTCCTGTGAATTTCTGTTCTCGGGGATCAAACCCAGTATGAACTCTGTGCTCAAAATTTGATGGTCCGGAGATTTCAAGTCTTTTCTTTTTCTTGCCAAACATGATGGAAAACTCTAGAAAAATTGAGCAGAGAAGCAATTGTTTCCCATCATCATACACCACAGAAAAAGTCACTTGTTAATTATCAACAAACATTTATATACCCTAGATTTTATATATGACTTGTATTCTGATTATACATTATGATTATAAATTACTACATATAATAAATATATTATGATCAGCTAGTGAATCTTCCAATGGTTGTACCCCTAAAACATCCAGGGATGTGGGTAGGCTGTGAAATAAGAAAAGTTTGCTCTTTGGGGCCTTTTTTGAATTCATCTTTGTAACCGCTTAGCCCCCATCTCCTCTCTGCTCTGCACCTCTCTATTCTCTCCTACGCTTCTCAGGGCCACTTAAAAATGGCAAAAGTCTGCATTCTGTTTGTAGTATCCTGGATCTTTTTACCTGTCTTTCTGTCTTGATACTTATGTACTTAGTTAATTTCTAGTGAGGAAATAATGTTAAATTGAGTCTGAATTGCTCCTTTTTCCTGACAACACAGCAGGGATAGCACAAATGCCTTTAAAAGTGACCTTAGCCTAAAGCTATAACTAATTTTGTGAAATTCAGACATTATATTGGGGACCTGGGAAGCTGCGTACTTTGGGGAAAAGGGCATGGGTTACCTTTCAAGGACTAGCAAGTGGGCGGCCCTATTCTACTTAGCAGGGGAACATGTGATATTCAGGTAAACAAATCTAATTCAATTCAGTCAACATTTACTAAATTCGTATTTCCTACCTGCAAAGCACCATGTAAATGATTCCAAAACAAAAGACCCAGGCCCTGGCCCCAATCTAAGGGGAACAGAGCATGTAGGCAACTAGGAAAAATGCAAGAAAAAAGAGAATGGGAGGAGGTAGGGAGCAATTAGAGAACTCTTCAAGGAAACGCTGGTACCTCAAAGAAAAAACAATTTCAGCAAAAATAAGAATTGCTATTACATATAATATTAATCATAATTTTGATTAACATTTGTATAGCATTTTACATGTTATCTCATTTTTTCTTCAAAACAACCCTATAAGATACATGCTAGTATTATTCCCATCTGACACATGAGTAAACAGGCAGAGGGGAACTAGTGACTTGCCCAAGGTCCCAAAGTGAATATTTGAGGTAAGTTTTGAACTCAGAGATTTTTCCTGACTTTGGGTTCTGAGCTCTATCCACTCTAATGTGTAGATACTCACCAGGCAGAAGTAAAGAGGAAGTGCATTCCAGGCATACTGGATAACTGGCATTGAATATACATTGGACAGAAAAGACAGGATG
>JAQQSW010009979.1:0-13104 GCA_028646575.1 Pseudocheirus occidentalis | reverse complement strand
AGTCTCAGACTTAATGTAAAGTCGTTTTCTTTTTCCTTACATGACAACAGTGACTATTGACTTTGTCTTTTCAGGTTCTTTTCACAAGGAAGGATGTGAAACCAAGGACATTCTTATAACATCAGCCAAGGAAAGAGTGCAGAAGGTTGGTGTCTGGGATGCCAGTGTAGGAGAAACTGGACAGGGTGCTGTCAGTGTGAAGAAGGAGAAGGGAGATGGGGCTGGGAGGGCTGGGTGGGCAATGTTCCTTCACAGTAGCACAATCCGCACAGTGAGTGCCTCTGATTATAATACATTTGGAAGAAGTTTCACCAAGAGAGAGTCCCCACAAGAGTCCTCTCCATAAATATGTGTAGCTGAGGAGAACAGGGATAAGACACAGAGGGAATAGAATGCCATGTGCTGGCGCAGTCATGTAGGAATCCCTTTAGACACTACTCAGAACTCAGTCTACTAGAGAATAAGCATATAACCATAATGAATGTGAGAAAGTCTTCAGTAAAAGAGCATCCAGCCCTTCCTTACTAGCAGTAAGGTGGTACAGTGGATGGAGCTCTGGACCCTTGACTTAGGAAGACTTCAGTTCAAATCCAGCCTCATACACTTATTAGATCTATGAGCTTTAATATCTGCCTCGGTTCCTTATCTGTAAAATGGGGATAATAATGTTTCCTCCCTCTCGTGGGTTTTTTTTTTAAGATAAAAGATAATGTTTGTAAAGAGCTTTGCAAACCTTAAAGTGCTGTGTAAATGCCATTATCATCAGTGAATGTATATTGGAGAGAAACACTAAATGTGTTAATGAATATGAAAAGATTTTAGTCAGCAGGGTAAGCTTGGTGCCAGTCAAAGAGTTCAGATTGGAGAGAAACCTTTTTTTTTTTTTTTTTTTGCTTTTTGGAGGGCAGTTGGGGTTAAGTGACTTGCCCAAGGTCACACGGCTAGCTTTTTTTGTGTGTGTTAAGTATGTGAGGCTGGATTTGAACTCAGGTACTCCTGACTCCAGGGCCGGTGCTCTACTTACTGCGCCACCTAGCCGCCCCGAAAGAAACCTTTTTAATAAATTTTGGGAAACTTCCAGCCAAAGCTTTTGACTTTTGCCCACCCAAAAATTTATACCAAAAAAAACACTCTTTGAATATGCTAATGTGTGTGTGTGTGTGGCTATGGTTTGTCCTTTGTTCTCAAAGAGGACCATGACATTGGGGAGATGATGACATGAGTTGCAGTTTAATTGGATTTGAGTCAGGGAAGGCTGTGCAAGTCATCACCCTCACTTTATCCTCTAGAGCCATCTGAGTCCAGTGGCCAGATATCAATCAGGAAGACTGAAGATGGCCCTGATAATAAATGTGAGAAAGTCTTTAATAATTATTCTTGCCTTCTTTCCCAGGAAGGACCTTGTACTAGAGAGAAACCCAATAAATGGAATGAATGTGAGAAAGCCTTCAGCCAGAATGCCTTCTTTAGGTATCATCAGAGAATTCTTGCGGGTGAGAAATCCTGTGAGATTAAAGAATGTGGGAAGGTTTTTTGTCAGGTGCAAAGCCCTAATGACTCTAAGGGAATTCATGCACAAAAGAAAGTCCATCTTTCTAATGAGTGTGAGAAAACTTTTACTCTGCATCAGAAAGTTCACTTTGCAAAGGAACCCTTTTATTGTAATTACTGTGGCAAAACCTTTAAGTGGAGGTGTAAATTGAATGCACATCAGAGAATTCATACTGGAGAGAAACCCTTTGAATGTAATGAATGTGGAAAAGCTTTCAGTGAGAAGGTTTGTCTTAAAAGGCATCAGAAAATTCATACTAGAGAGAAATCCTTTGAATGTAATGAGTGTGGAAGAGCTTTCCATGACGAATCTTACCTTATGCTACATCAAAGGATTCATACTGGAGAGAAACCTTTTGAGTGTAGCGAATGTGGGAAAACCTTCAGCCTGAAGTCATCACTTATTTTACATCAGAAAATTCACACTGAGAAGAAGCTCTTTGAATGCAGTGAGTGCAGTAAAGCCTTCCATTACAAGTCTTGCCTTACTCTCCATCAAAGAATTCATACCAGAGAGAAACCATTTGAGTGTAATGAATGTGGGAAAGCCTTCATGTGGAAGAGCCAACTTAATAAACACCAGAGAATTCACACTGGAGAAAAACCTTTTAAGTGTAGTGAATGTGAAAAAGCCTTTTACCACAAATCTCAGCTTGTTGTACATCAAAGAACTCATACTGGAGAGAAACCCTTTGAATGTAATGAATGCGGAAAAGCTTTCCACAACAGATCTCAGTTGACTGTACACCAGAGAATTCACACTGGAGAGAAACCCTATGCATGTAACGAATGTGGGAAAAGCTTCAGCCATAGAAAATCATTTGTTTTCCATTTGAGAATTCATACTGGAGAGAAACCCTATCAATGTAATGAATGTGGGAAAGCTTTCCACAACAAATCTCACCTTACTGTGCATCAGAGAATTCATACTGGAGAGAAACCCTATGAGTGTAATATTTGTGGGAAGAAATTTAGTCCGAGGTCATCACTGGTTTCACATCAGAGAACTCACACTGGAGAGAAACCCTTTCAGTGCAATGAATGTGGGAAAAACTTCACCCAGAGGTCATTACTTAGCAAACACAAAAGCATTCATAAAGGAGAGAAATCTAGTTAAGGCAATAAATGTAGGAAAGCTTTGCCATGCAGAATTAATAAATGAGCATTCATGCTGGAGGGTAAGCTTGAAACCCTTGAAATATAGCTTATACTTGATGTATACAGAACATTGTAGAAGTGAGAAAACAAGGAGGACAAGGTGGTTGGAAGAACCAAGTACACGATGGGGAGAAATATGCATTCAGCCTAAGACAGAATGGAGTCCAGTGCTCCATGGGAGCTGGGCAATAGGGAGCTTCTGAAGCTTCTTGAGCAGGATGGTGATATGGTCAGACCCTGGCTTTAGCCTAACTATTTCTTGGTCCTGCCTGGCCTCCAAATAGTATAGTCTCACATTCAGTCCTACACCTCTCTTCTTGTCTCCACATGTCACTTGAGGGAGCTTTGAAACCTGTAGAATGCATGAATCTCCTACTCTTGGGAGCCTGGAAGGGGCAGGGCAGGATCCCTATCATACTCTCTCTTCCAGAGACCAGTGAGACATGAGGTGGTACTGGGGCTTCTCTGTTATCAAAGGAGAGAGAGCTGAGAGGGTCTTAGAAATTATTCTAGATAGTTCTTTCATTTTATAGACAAGGACAATGCAACACAGAGAATGGGCATCCTGCTCATGGTCACACCACTAGCTCAGAGTATGGTGGATCCAGGCCTTGAACCCAGGCCTTTTGACTCCCTTTGGAAACTCCCTGGGCTGGTGAAAGTAGAGAGAAAATTGAACAAATTGGGGAGGATGGAAGGAAACATATTTAGCAGTCATAACTGAAAAAATTTTGAAGCAAGTTTCTCTGATAAAGGTGTCATCTCTCATATAGAGAAATGAATCAAATTTATAAAATTAAGAGCCATTCCCTATTTGAAAAATGATCAAAAATATGAAATCAGTTTTCAGATAGCGTAATGGAGGCTATCTATAGGCGTATGAAAAAGAATGCTCTAAATCACTATTGATTGGGCAAATGTGAATTGCAGTGTTGTTTTTTTTTGGAGGGCAGTTGGGGTTAAGTGACTTGCCCAAGGTCACACGGCTACTTTTGTGTGTGTGTGTGTGTCTGTGTGTGTGTGTGTGTGTGTGTGTGTTAAGTGTCTGAGACCGGATTTGAACTCAGGTACTCCTGATTCCAGGGCCGGTGCTCTATTCACTGCGCCACCTAGCCACCCCTGCAGTATTTCTAAGATACTCCCTCACACCTATTAAATTGGCTAATAGGAGAGAAAAGGAGAATGATAATGTTGATGTAGATGTGGGAAAATTGAGACACTAATGCATTGTTGGTGGAGCTGAGAACTGATTCAGTCATTATGTAGGGCAATTTGGAACCACGTAAAAATATTTATTGCGGCTCTTTTCTGGTGGGAAAGAAACGTAAACTGAGGTGATGGCCATCATTGGGGGGGGGTGAACATGTCATGGTATATGATTGTGACAGAATACTGTTGTGATGTAAGAAATGATGAGCTAGATGTTCTCAGAAAAGCCTGGAGAGACTTAAGACGAACTGATGCTGAGTGAAGTGAGCAGAACCCGGAGAACACTGTGCACAGTAACAGCAACATTGTAACAATGATCAGCTGTGAGCGACTTATGTGAACTGATGCAAAGTGAAGTGAGCAGAACTCGGAGAACATTGTGCACAGTAACAGCAACATTGTAACAATGATCAGCTCTGAATGACTTATGTGAACTGATGCAGAGTGAAGTGAGCAGAACCCGGAGAACATTGTGCACAGTAACAGCAACATTGTAACAATGATCAGCTGTGAGCGACTTGGCTCTTCTCAGAAACACAGCGATCCAAGACCCCTCTGAAGGACTTAACATGGAAAATACTGTCCATGCCCAGGAAAAGAGCTCATGGCATCTGAATACATCTTTAAAAATTTTTTTAAATTTTCCTTGTGCTTTATTTTGGCCTTTCTTTCCTTCTATAACATGACTCATATAGAAATGTGTCTTGCATGATTACACATGTGTAAGCTATGTCAATTTGCCTTCTCAGTGAGGCGCATGGGGAGGGAGGACAAGAGTTTGGAACTCAATTTTTTTTTAATCAATGTTGAAAATTGTTTTTACATGTGATTGGGAAAAACTAAAATATAAAATTTTTTAAAAAGAAAGTTCCCTAGGCCCATCATGTTACATGCCAGCCCCCTGCCCCCCAGTCCTTCCATTGAACTTTCATATGCACATACACACATCTACATACACAACCATACTATTACACAAGCACCCCTCCTCCACACACCCTTAGCTGTCCTCACTGCCCCAAAGGTGATGCTGGGCCTGTAGGTGCTGTGGGGGTGTCTAGAGGGAATTAGGAAGAAGTAGCTCTTGGTCAGGTCCTTTGACATAATCCTTAAGTCCCATGGGTCTGGGGCCTCCAGGAAACTCTTTGAGTCCACTCAATAGTTGCCCACCTTTGGCAGGATACTTGTCTTTCCTTGAGGGAAAAAGGCAGAAAGCAGTGATGTCCACACAGGGATCCCTGAAGGGGCTGTTGTAGATGAGTCATATCATAGGTGGTGGCCATAGTGGTTGAGTGCAGGTGATTGAGAGCAGTGAGTAGGATTTATGACACTCTGATGAAGTGATGCCCCTCCCGCCCCCCGACTGTCACCAGCAGCGATGCACCATCTCCCCCTGCCCCCGACTGTCACCAGCAGCCATAGGCTTTAGCTGGCTCTGCCTCTTGGGAAGCCTTGATATGGCCCGAGGGCTTCACTGTCCTTGAGGAGGAAGCAGTGGGTCAAAGTGCTGGTCACTGAGGCTGGGCCATCATTGAGGCATCAGGACCAGGTTCCCAGACTCCTCATTTCCTCAGAGTGCCCTGTCTCTGGCTACGTTCTTGGTCCAGCTCACCCTTTGTACCTGGGTGGTGTTTCCTTGGGACACTCCCTGAACTTGGCATCAGGAACTTTCTCTTCTTTTTCTTTCTCTTCTCTCTATTCCATCATTGCTTCTAGCTCAGCCCCAGCCGTGTGTTTTTCCCGTTCCTACAGGAGTGTCTTGAAGCACAGGTCAGAACAGGGAAGTCCAGGGGCAGGGTCACTTCTAGACAGTCATTGTCCAGGTTTTCTGTTGTTTGGTCGTAGTTGTCAGGGAGTCAGTGGTTCTTAATGATCTCTCCTTGACCTGTGTTCCGGGTCAGTGGCTCTTAACCGTAGGTAGCCAGCTAATCGTTTGTGTTTGTTCTCATACTCCTTGGGTGAAGCCCCAAGAGCTCTGAACACTCCACTCTGTTTTTATGAGCCCTGTTACTGTCATAGAGCTTTTCACCTTCTATTTAGGTTACGCATTCTTCGATTTCTTTCCTCTGGTGCGTTTTGCTTTTCCTCTCATTTAATTTGTTCTTTATTGCTTACACATGTCCTATCTCCCACCTCTGTTTCTGGATGGGTTCTGTGTCCTTGAGCCAGACTCCCTTCCCCTTGCATTACTGGGTAAGGTAGTGAGTCTGCCTGGATTTATCCCTCCTGTACCCCACATGCTGCCGTCTCCTCTGTTCTGGAGGAGGCGACGAGGACTAATTCTTCCCTTCCCCTACTTCCCCTGGAATCCCTGGCTTCTGCCAAAGGCTCCCGGTCACTCAGTTCAGCTTTGGGTTTTAACCCTCTCTCTGTCTCCTACTACTTGTACTATCCCCAACTGAAAGTCGGCACCATTTTTGCTCTGATCTTGATTTGCCCCATCTGCATTTCATGGATTGTTTTGGTAATGGGCTCCCTTCCTTGCAAAACCAAAGCTTCTCCTCTAGTCCTTCACTGCTTGGGCTCTATACCGGCCCTGGTTCTTGCTGAGGTTCCAGGACAGGCTACCTGCCCTTGGTGGTTTTCACTTCCCATAACTTTTTTCCACTCAGGGCAGCCCATAGGCTGCGCTGGGGCCCAGAGCTAAGTCTTTATGTAGTGCAGCCACAAACAGCACATCCTAGGCAGAAAGGAGGCCACACCAGAGAGTGTGGGCCTCCACTGAGAGACAGAATGTCCAGACTCTGGTGGCCATACAAAGCAGGGCAAGGCCCGCTTAGCCAGGCATGTGCCAACAGTCTCAAGAGTAGAGTGAGGAGCGGAGTAAAGATGGCGGAGGACAGGCCAAGACACAGCCGAATTCCACCAACATTCTCCCGCAAACAACTTCAAAATAACGCCTCCCATCAAATCTTGGAGCAGCAGAGACAAGGAAGGTGGGATGGAGTCATTTTACCAGCCTAAGACAACAAATGCACGTGTGTGTAAACATATATAGACACACACATATATAGACATATACACACATATATAGACACACACACACATACATATGTACGCCCACCTATAGCTGGATATCTCTAACCACGCTCATGCTCACATTCACATACACTTACACTCACCTGTAAGACCACCCCATCCTTGCTCATCCTCCGTTTCTCTGAGGGTGGAGAACCTCCTCCATGGTCTTCCAGCTCCGCCGGCTTGTCCTTTCCTTCACCACAGCAAGATTCTGGCCGCCTGTTATCTTGTTGTTTTAAACAATGGTGATAGATATGACTCACATTTAGTGTAGTGTTCCTGCTCTTCTCTTTTGATTAAATCTATTTTAGCCTTAACTTGAATTATTAACTGATGTTAACCTAGATCATGCTTATCAGCCCTGCTCCTGATCTTTATGTTATGTTTGTGCCCATTTCTTATTTCCTAGCCTTCCTGATCCCTTTACTTTGCTTCTGCCACTTCCTTGCCCTATTTCTTAATCTACCCCCTTCCCCAAATCCCTCCCTTATCCTCTCCTCCCTCACTATCCCCTTAGCATTTTATTTCCCTCTGAATTTAGAAGCCTTTTATTTGAATTTAGAATCTGAATTTAGAAGACGCTTATTGTCTCCTAGGACTGTGTGTGTTGTTCCCGCTTGAACCCATTCCCAATGAAAAGTCGGTTCCCGAGCTACCAGCCCTCCTCCTTCATCTAATTCCTCTGTTGGTTCTTCCTCTCACACCTCATTTCTATAAAATAATTACTCTTTTTAGCTGTTCCTAAACAATTTTACTTATCAAAATCATGTTGTATTCAGGTCTACCCCAATCTTTCTTACAAACTACCCAATTATTCATAACAATCTTAGAAATACATTTTGCATTTTACATACGTAAACCGTAAACAGTCTGTCCTGATTTAGTCCTTTGTAATTAGTCTTTGGTATGCACCTTACATTTCTCTTGGGGCTTATATGTCACATTTTCTATTAAGCTCAGAGTTTGTTTTGTTTGTTATTTAAACAAAATCCTGAAAGTCTGACAATTTAATAAATGTTTATTTTTTTTCCATTCAAGATTATGCTTAACTTTGCTGAGTTTGATATTTTGGCCAGAAACCCAGTTCTTTTGCTCTTCTATATATGATATCCCAAGACCTGTGGTCTTTTAGTGGCATCACTGCTAGGTCTTGTGTGATTCTAATTGTGTCACTTAACATATTTAAATTTTTTTTTCTTGTTGAGCAGGAGGATTCAGAATTTGACTATGATATTCCTGTGGGTTTTCTTTATAGGATCTCTTTCAGGCAATGATTGGGGAATTTTTTTTTATCTTTCCACGTTCTCTTGTTCTAATGTTTAGGGAGAATTTTCTTTAATTATTTCTTGTTGTATCAAGACTCTTTTTCTGATGCTAGCTGTTGTTAGGTAGTCTGATTATTTTTATGTTTTCTCCTTTTGATCTGTTCTCCAGATCACTTGTTTTTCTTATGAGATATTTCACATTTTCTTCTGTTTTTTACATGTTGTTTTATTATTTCTTGATCTCTTCTGACTTCATTGACTTCTTGCCCAATTGTGATGTTCAGGTATTCATTTTCTTGAAGATTCTGGAGCCCCTTTTCTAATTAGTTGGCTTTCTTTTTGTAATCTTGTTTTTCTTGCATTGTTCTTTCTTTTGGTTTTTCCTCTATCTCTCTCATTTGATTTTTGAAGTCTTTTAAAAGTTCCTCTACAAATTCTCTTTTGGGCAGGTGACTATTTGATGTTATTCTTTGGGGTAGAAGAGGGTTTCTTTGCTTCAGTACCGTCCTCTGAAGATGAACCTCAGTCTTCTCTATTCCTATAGTCATTTTCCATGGTTGGACTCTTTCTCTTTTGCCTACTCATTTTTAAAAAATTTGTAGCAGCTTATTATTATTATTATTGTAGTCACTTTTAGTCCTAGGGTATGAAGGATGGTGCTTCTGGTCTCTGATCCTCCTTCAGTTCTCCCCTCTGACCTAGAATGAAAACCAAGATTTCTAGACTCCTCTAAGTGTTTACAGTCAGCAGCATCACACCCCCCTGCTTCTGCACTCATCAGGCATTTGTTCACTGCTTCCTTCTCACCCCTACCACATCTCCACACAGCACAGCTGGGTCATGTCTTCCTCATCAACAAAGGTTTCCTTAGTCTTCTCCAGCTCAGATACCCAACTCCTCTCACTGTACCAGGAATAAAAGTTCCTGTGGCTGGGGCCAAGACAACCTCCCTGGGCTCTCAGCTTGCTAAGTGGAACTAGCCTGGAGGTGTTGACCCTCGCAGGAATCAGATCTCATTCTGGAATTTTTCTTCAGATCTTCTCTGATTATCCCAGGAGGACACTGTTCTGCCCATACTCTTATTAATTTCTACCACTTTATGTCCACCCTGAGGCACTTTTTAATCTTGTTTGTGGGGGAAATCTGGAGAGCTGGGACCTACTGACCTACTTCACTATCTTCCCAGAATCTCTTCAGAGCCCAACTTTATATTAAGTTCAAAGTGAACAAATAGTCTGAGAAGGGGCGTGAAAGAGGGATGCACTGGAAGATGAGGTTTGGGGGGGGAGTGGAATGGAGCAAATGTTCTCACATACAAGAGGTGTGCAAGGAAGAGCTTTTATAGTGGAGGGGAAGATGGCAAGAGGTGGCAGGCAATGCTTGAACCCTACTCTCATCGGAATTGCTTCAAAGAGGGAAGGACATGTCTACACACTCAGTTGGACAGAGAAATCTATCTTGCCCAACAGGAAGATAGGAGAGGAAGTGGTTAAGAGATATGGAGGAGATTGATAAACGGGAGGGTGGATTGAGGGAGACAATGGTGGGAAGCAAGACAGACATTTGAGGAGGGACAGGATAAAAAAGTGGGGATAAGCAGAGGAAAACAATACAGAGGGAGATACAAAGTCATTGTAACTATGAATGTGAATGGGATGAGCTGACCCATAGAACTGAAGCAGACAGCAGAACGGTTTGGAAACCAGAATCCAACAAATGTTGTGTACGAGGGACACCGTTGAGACAGAGACACACAGAGTTGAGGGGCAGGGCTGGAGCAGCGTCTATTATGCTTCAGCTGAAGTGGAGGGAGGAGGAGTGGCGATCATGGTCTCAGAGGAAGCCAAAGCAAAATCAGATCTAATTGTAAGAGGTAATCACGGAAACTACATTTTGCCAAAAGGTACCATAGATGGATGGAGTAATAGAAAAAAAATTACAGTGAGTGTCCTCATTTCTCAAATACATAAGAAATGAGTCAAATGTATAGAAATGGGCCATTCCCCAGTTGACAAACTGTCAAAGGATTTGAACAGGTAGTTTTAAGAAGAAATTGGATCATCTATAGTCTTAGGGAAAATGCTCCAAATCACTGTTGGGGTTGCTCCTTCATTTTTTCAAAGAGGAACAATAGGATCACAAGGGCAATGTCTTGACTTCATAGTGAATTGGATCTGAGTGAGACAACGTCCTCAGCCTCACTCTCTCTTCCAGAGTCATTGAACTCTAGCACCAGGACAGAAGGTCAAGACAACTCACAATTGCCAGGGATGCAGTGGAGCATCTTGGTCTTTTTGACATGTCACCAAGCGCTCGGTGCCCCATGGCACCTACTTTGGCTGCCTTTGTGGCCTTTGGAAGAACTTGTTCTCATCTACCATCTCCACCAAGGGATGTCTTCACATGCTTGGGGTAGACATTCCCCCAGCTCACTGAGGGGTTGAGGCTTGGTCCGTTGGTTACCCTCAACGTGGTCTATCTGCCATAGGGTGTGGCTGCTATGTGTGCTGAGCTGCTTGAAGCAACAGGGGAGACTTGGGTGAAAGATGGACGCCCAATGGATGAGCAGCCCTGAAAAGGGCTCGGCAGCCCCCTCCCCAGAGGTGCTAGACCTCCTTGAACAGCCCATACACCCCTCTGACTCCCTGTTCATTAGAAAAAGACAAACCAGCTCTGGGGTAGCACCTCACACCTGTCAGAAATGATCAGTGCTGGAGGGGGTAAGGGAAAACAGGTGCATTAGTGAACTGTGCAGTGGTGCCTTGTTCCAACCGTTGTGGCATACATACCCTCTGATCGAGCAGCACCGCTGCTAGGGCTGTATCCCAACGAGATCAAAGGAAAAGGACCCACACGCACAAATATATTTATGGCAGCACGTTCTGTGGTGGCAAAGAATTGGAAACTGAGGGGCTGCCCATCGATTGGGGAACGGCCAAACAAATGTAATGCGGCTGTGACGGAACACTATTGTGGTATGAGGAAAGACGAAGGTAGTCGTTTCAGAAATAACAAGGCAAGGTCTATGTGAGCCGATGCAAGATGAAGGGAGAAGAACAGGGAGAACTTTGTACCCAGTAACAGCAACATTGTAAAGAGATCAGCTCCGGGAAAGCCTGGGCTTCTGTGCTCAGCGCAGTGATCGTCATGAGCCAACGCTGTAGGCCCCCAGAGAGAGCCCAGGGACGCTGAGAGCACAAGGAGGCTGAGTGCCCCGGTTTTCTGTCCTTGTGTGATGTGGCTAATAGGGAAGCGTGTCTTACACGGGTTTGCAATTAGATTTGGTGGAGCGTGTTCCTACTCAGTGGTGGGTCAGGGAGGCAGAGAATTTGGAGCTCAGAATTTAAAAAGAATATGTGTGCGTCTGTGTGTGTACATATAAATATATAAAACTATAACTCTCCCCTCTCCTCTCCCCCTCTCTGTCTCTCTCCCTTTCTCTCTGTCTCTCGCTGTCCCTCTCCCTCTCTGTCTCTCTATCTCTTTCTCAAGTTCAGAAAGGGGAAAAAAGAGTGCAGCTCTCTGAGCTCTCCACCTGATGCTGAAATGAGACAAAGGATCCTTGCAGGGCAGGACCGGGCCTGGCTCCCGCTCAGCATCTCGCCCCGGGGTCACATGGGGAAAGAATTGGAGAAGACTTCATTTCCAGGATGCCGTTCGCGTACCTCAGCCTCACTCCCTGCCATCCTCTGTCCCGGTGCTTTCTGGGAATGGTAGTACAGCCGTCCGGTGGCGGAGAGCCAGTTGCCCGCCCTGCATTTTCCCTTTACAAGAAGAGGGAGAGAGTGCGCAAGTGCGAAACCGGGCCCAGAGGGGCTAGCTTGTGTACCCCTGTGCATCCTGGTGACTAGAGTGCCCGGGTTCCCTGTGCGCAGGCGCACTCTTCACTGGCACTGACTTTCACAGCTTTGCTACAGGCTTTAGAGGGCAATCTGTAGGGGGGGGCGGGGTACCGGAAAGGGATACGCATGCGCCATGGTCACCCAGCCAGACTCGCAGCTGGGACTGCACCTCTGCTTAGCGCAGGTGAGTGTGGGCGGGTGTGAGGGCCGACTGGCCTGAATGGGAGTGTCCCCGGGGCGGGGAGCGCAGGACCCCAGCCGGATGTAGCTGCTCAAGAACCATCGGCGACTCCCTATTTCCTCCCCAGAGCCTGGACCCAGGTCCAGAATTGGAGGCGATCCCAGAAAGAGCCCAGCCGAGCATCCCTTACAGATGAGGAAACTGAGGGGGGGAATGGCCCGCCTAAGGACATGCCAGAAAGGGGTTCCTAGCCCCGAGGATGGGGCCACGATTGCGCTGCAGCCTCCTGTCTGCTCCTTTGCAACATTTTTTGTGCATTTCATCTCTGAAACATACCTTGTCCACTTCACACATGCACCTTTGCAACATGTCTTGTCCATTTCGCTTCTGAAATAACCCTTGTCCCTTTCACCCCCTTACCTCATCTTTTGTCCATTTCATACAGCACAGCACCTTTCCTGATGTGGGCATAACATGCTGAGTGGGCATGTGCCAGTGTTCCGGGGCAGACTCTGGAGTTCTCTCCAGCCTCCATACCTTTGCACAGGCTGTTCCTTCCCCCTCCCCATCCCTCTTCCTCACTGCTCTGCTTTAGCCTCCTGAAGCTCTCTCCCCCTGAACAAACCTTCTCTTATACACCCAGCACCCCTCCTACCCCCCAACCAGCCCCTTCTTTAGCTGGGTGTCTGGCCTGTGATTTAATTGATTGACAGCATGGATTATCACCCCTCCTTGGTTTGCAGGCTTGCAGATTCACGTGTTGGGGAGGGCTTGGCCTGGAATGTAAATGGATTGCTGGGAGCCTCCCCATGTCAGGGGCTCAGCTTGAGCCCAGTTTATCCAGACCACTGAGGGCAGGCCTCTGTACAAGGGTAATCCC
>JAQQSW010009978.1:0-13104 GCA_028646575.1 Pseudocheirus occidentalis | reverse complement strand
TAATTCATCCTATACCCTCTGTATACACATATACACACATGCTCAGATATGTATTCATACACATATATAGACACCTATATGGACCTATGTGTAAGTATACATATATATACATTTGTATTCCCTTCACCTATCCTCATGCTAACTTGAATGTTTTTTTGAGTAATAATGAATTCAAAATAATACCTTTAAACTTTCTCATTCCTTCTGTATATGGCATGTATTATTACATCAATTTCCTTCCTTATTATTTTGGGGTGTGGAGGATCGGGGCAGGACAATCCTATTGTTAGTGCCCCTCCCACTGCCATCCTCTCCCACCCAAATTGGAAAAAAAACAGCAACAGCCAACAGAATATTTGTAATGAAAGCACATAGTGAAGGAACACAAATCACCACACTGTTCATGCTATGCTGGTTAACCATCACAATCATAAGAGGTGGGACGTCTTGCCAAGTTGTTGGCCTTCACCATGCTGTATGTCAGGGAATCCTCCCTGGAGTCTGCACTGGCCCTTCCAGCTGTTCCAGGTTTCAGTGAAATTGCCTGGGTGTCATGGCATGTTGTTGTTCCATAGCATTCATGTGCCAGAATTTGTTCAGCTCTCATCCTCCTTATTGTTGGATCTTCCATCTTCCTTTCTAGGTCTTAGACATAGCAAAAGGAGCTGGTATCAATATCTCTGCACACTTGGGTTCTTTTGCTGTCTTGAAAGGTATATGCCCTCTAGTGGAATCATTGAGACAGTGATTTTATGATTTTGGGGGAGAACTTCGCAGCTTCCACAGTAAACTGATGTATCTGTTTTCCCTTCCCATAATTCTAATTTTCTTTTTTTCATTTTTTATCATTTGCATGGGGGTGAAGTGGAGCCTGAGAGTGGATTTAATTTGCCTTTAACTAATTATTGATTTGAACCATTTGTGCCTACACTTTAAAACAAATAGTCACAGTTATTTTCTCCTCCACTCATCTCTCCTCTGGACGGGAAAAAAAAAAAGAAAAATAGATACAGAATTCTTGCAACAAGTGCACAATTAAGCAAAATAATTCCAATTAAATATTTCTGATGCTCATTTCCTTACTGCCTTTGCCCATCTGGAAATCTTTCTCATTATTTGCAATTTGGACTAGTGATCATAGATACAGAATGGTTTTTCTTATACTCATTGGTAACTGGCATTTCTCCCTTTGAAAATTGTTTATTCCTAGCTTTGGACCATGTCTGTTGTAGTCATTCTTTCCATGCTTCTGTAGAATCCCTATCTGTTCTTCAGAGAAGTTGTCCATCAGGCCTTTGCCAGGGAAACCTACTATGAATGTATTGCCCAGATAAGTGCTTCCCTTTAAACTTTAGATGCATTGTGGGTGTTTTGTGATCCTTTCTAGCTCTGGTGTGGAGATCAGCTCTTCTACTACACATAAAGGCATTTTCCCTAGTTCTTCTAATTCCTTTGTGGTGATCTTTTCTAAGTCATGGATTTATTAGAATTTAATCATGGTCTACTTTCTGCCAGACTCCTTTGCACTGTTTCCAAGATTTTATAGTGCTCAACAAGGACTGGCAGTGTAAGGGACGTCTTTGGAACAACTGTATGTGAGGTTATTCTTCTCATCTTTTCTTTATGACATACTTGATCTTGTCAAGTTCCCAAACTCTTTATTTCTAAGGAGTCTGGTATAGCTGCAGATTTGGTCCTGCCAGGCCTCCTTGTGGAATACAGGGAGAGGATGCAGGAATAGACAGAGAAATGTACTTTTGCTGGGAAGACATCAAAGCCCCTGACTCCTCATCTTAGAGATGAGCAAAGGGAAGCACAGGGGATGTTCCTTGCCCAGACTTACAGAGTTAGGGAGCATCTGAGTCAGGATTGGAACTCAAGTTTTCCCTGATTCTGAACCCTATGGCCTAGCCATTAGAAGAGATGGCTTCTTCTGCTCTGTTTGGAATATCAAAGAAATTAAAGGAAATGTGACTAACCTGTCCCTGTGCTTTAGCCAACTGACTTTACCGTGAGATGAATGATCCAAGGAATGAGAATCTGAAAACTAGCCAGGACTTCTAGAGAAATTTAATGTTTGCAAAGCATTTTACAAATACTGATCAATTTAATCCTCACCTTAAGCCTGGGAGAAAAATGCCCTTATTAGCCCCATTCTACATCAGGCAGGGATAGGTGACTTATCCAGGGGCATACACCTATGAAACGCCAGGAGACTGGACTGGAATTCAGACCTTGTGATTCCAAGCACAACACCCCATCCTTTGTGCCACAAAGCTGCTTTAAAAAAGCATTCAAAATTACCTGACTTTCCAGTGGGGGTGGGTGATAAAGGAGGAAGGGAAAGAATCCAGAATTTAAAGGCCTAAAGTCAAATGATAAATATATTATTATTATTATTATTTACATGCAACTGGGAAATAAGACATACAGGCACTGGGATAGGGAGATCCATCTCACCCTATCAGAAAGTCAGAGGGGTGATGGGGGAGGATATAAGAGAGAGCAGATTGGTGGATGGGGTATACAGTGGGATCACTAGTTTGGGGTGGTGCATAGTGGAAAGATGGGGAGAAAATTTGTAACTCTAAATCTTGTGGAAATCAACGATGTAAACCAAAAACTAAAAAAAGAAACCAAAAAAAAGAAAAAAGGGAAAAAATAAAAATAAAAAAGCATTCAAGAAACTAACATCCAACAGTAAACAAAAATATTTATACAAGAAATTTTTGTGCCTGTGAACAACAGGAAACAAAGCGAGTTCCAATTAATTGGGGGAAAACTGAAGAACTGAATATGAAAAATGAATACCATGGAATATTGAAGAGGGATGACAAACATTAGGACTTCAGGAAAAAAAATCATTACGTTTATAGCTTTTTATGCAAAGGGTGGAATTTGGGATGTTTAATGTATTCTCTTCTGTTAGGAGATCCAGTGAAATTCTGTGCTGCTGTAAGAAGCCTTCCCTTGGGGGCGGCTAGGTGGCGCAATGAATAGAGCACCAGCCCTGGAGTCAGGAGTACCTGAGTTCAAACCGGCCTCAGACACTTAACACAAAAAACTAGCCGTGTGACCTTGGGCAAGTCACTTAACCCCAACTGCCCCCCAAAAAGCAAAAAAAAAAAAAAAGAAGCCTTCCCTTGGTAATTAGATCTCCAACTTTTGTCTCCAGCACGATTTCTCCAAAGTACAGTCAAGTAGGAGCTCTAGGGGAAGCCCGTCCCATATCCATTGCCTTTATCCACATTCATTTGGTAAGAATAAGGGTGTCTGCTGATCATCCTCTCCAGTGATAAGCACATTTGTAAGTCTTGTCACCACAATGAAGCCTCTGATAGAAAGTAAGAGATGATCTCTTGCTGAAAGCCTTCCCACACTGAGTCCACAGGGACCTGCTCCTCAGAATGGTTTCTCTAATCCTGAAACTCTGAATTCCATCTGAATGCCTTTCCTTCTTCATGACAATGATCAGATTTCTATCTCATAAGAATTCTGAGATTGGAAATAGGAGATGATTGTTACCTGAAGGCATTACCCCCTTGATTATATTCATAAAGTTTCTCCAAAGAAGAATGGTAAATAAAGGCTCTTCCACATTCATCACACTCATGAGCTTTGTCTCCAGTGTGGATTCTCTGATATCTACCACGACTGGAGCTGTATTCAAAAGTCTTTCTACATTGATTACATTGATAAGGCTTCTCTCCAGTGTAGATATTCTGATGTGCATTGATTACATTCAAAAGTTTTCTCTGTAGTGTGGATTCTCTTAAAGGTACTGAGATGGGAGCACTGTGTTAAAACCTCTCCACACTGATTACATTCAAAAGGTTTCTCTCCACTATGGATGCTCTGATGGCAAATAAGGAGTGATCTATAGCAGATAACCTACCCACATTCATTACATTTATAAAACTTCTCTCTGGGGTGAATCTTCTGAGAACTATCAACATCTGAGTTCCAACCAAAGACCTTCCCACACTGAGCATGTGCATAGCTTTTCATTCCATGGTGAAATCTAGGTTGGTAAGAAAGGGGTAAGTGATGGCACAAAGGTGCTTCACATGAGTAATATTCATCAGGCTCCTTTCTAATGGAAATTTGCTGATGAGTAAAGAGCTTAGAGTTCTGACTCAAGGCCTTCACACCTTTATTACTTTTCTCCAGTATCACTTTTCTGATGTCTAATGAGGTCTGAACTCCAACTCAAGGCCATTTCCCATTGATTACCTGGATACACTTGCATTCCGGGAAGCTTCTGTGGGACTGAAAAAGTGCTACCTCTTCAGTAAAGTACTTGCTATATTTACTGTCCTGAAGATAGTCATTTCCTGAGGTCATTTTCTTATAGTGATTCAGGGTTGAAGACTGTCTAAATCTTTCCAATTTCATCAAATTTGCAATTACTCTTTGGATTTTTATCTACCTTGATATTAGAGTACTGAATTTCTCTCAGCTTGGAAGTCCCAGGGAACATCACTCATGAAATGTGCAGGTCATATTTTTCCACAAAAATTCCCAGCTTTCTAGGCATCTCATTCACTTTGAACCTGGTCTCTACATCTAAAGAAAACAATCAAACATGTACACAAAAGATATACACACATAAATATATGCAATAACAATGGTTACTGAAAATTTATGCAGCTTGCCAACCTAAAGGCAATAAAACTTCACAGACGCACTCCTTTTTAATCTTTTTACTTAATATTTATATTCAGTTACATGTAAAAATAGTTTTTAAAATTTTGAGTTCCAAATTTTTCTCTGTCGCTTCTTTCCCTTCTCCTTCCTCAATATGGCAAACAGTCTGATATAGTTTATACATATACAAACATGTTAAACGTAATTCCACATTAGTCATGTTGTGAACGAATCAGAACAAAAAGGGAAAATCATGAGAAAGAAAAAACAAAAACAGTAAAAATAGTATACTTCTGTTTGCATTTAGACTCCATAGCTCTTTCTCTCCATGTGGTTAGCACTGTCCATTATGAGTCTTTTGGAGTTATCTGTCACAGTTGAGCATCCCACAATGTGGCTGTAACTGTGTACAATGTTCTCCTGGTTCTGCTTCTTTCACTCAGCACCAGTTCATCTAAGTCTTCCTAGGTTTTTCTGAAATGTGCCTGCTCATCATTTCTTATAACACAATAGTATTCCTTTATTTTCATATACCACAATTTGTTCAGCCATTGGTCAATTGATGAGCATCCCCTCAATGTCCCATTCTTTTCCACTTCAAAGAGAGTTGCTAGAAATATTTTGGTACATGTAAGCCCTTTCCTCTTTTTTATGGTATCTTTCAGACACAGGCACAGTAGTGGCATTGCACAGTGTATATAGCCCTTTGGGCATAGTTTCAAATTGTTCTACAGAATGGTTGGATCAGTTTGCAACTCTGCCAACAATGCATTAATGTTCCAATTTTACCCACATCTTCTCCAAAATTTATAATTGTCCCTTTTTGTCATAATGGTCAACCTGACAAGTGTGGGTGGTATGTGAAAGTTCTTTTAATTTACATTTCCCTAATCAATAATGATTTAGAGCGTTTTTTCTTATGTCTACAGATAACTTTAATTTCTTCATCTGAAAATTGCCTTTTCATATCCTTTGACTGTCATTTGGGGAATGACTGGTATTCTTATATTGTTCACAAAAATCTCTGTCAATAATTTTTTTTTTTACCCAATTTACTGCTCTCTTTCTAGATCTGTATCTACTTTGGTGTTACTTTGTTAAGTGATGTAAGATATTGATCTATACCCAATTTCTGCCATAGTTCTTTCCGGTTTTCCTAACAATTTTTATCAAATAATGAAGTCTGATCCCTAAACCTTGAACCTTTATACTTGTCAAATCCAAAATTACTATATTTATTTTCTACTTCAAATTGTATGTCTACTATGTTCCATTGATTTACTTTTGTATTTCTTAGCCATTACCAGATAGTTTCTATAATTATTGCCTTATAATAGAGTTTAAGATTTGATACTCCTAAACTTCTTTCCTTTATACTTGTTTTTTTATTGGTTACTTTGATATTCTTATTCTTCTGTCCTTCCAAATGAATTTTGTTATTTTTTTTTCTAATTTAGTAAAAAAAAATTTTGTAATTTAATTGAGATGCCATCGAATCTATATATTAGTTTAGGTAAAATTGTCATTTTTATTAGGTTGGCTTTTCCTATTCATGAACAATGAAGATTCCTCTCATTGCTTAAACCTGACTTTATATTATACATGTCTAGTCGTGCAAAACACTTCCATAAGTCACGTTGTGAAAGACTAGCCATATTTCCCTTCATCCTATCCCATTGCCCTCTTTTATTCTGTTCTCTTATTTTGTCCATCCTCAAAAGTGTTTGCTTTCTGATTACGCCTTCCCCCAATCTCCCTTCCTGTATAATCTCCCCTTTCCCCCTTTCCCCCTACTTTCCTGGAAGAACTGAAAAAAGATTTAAAAAATTAAATGAGTGACTGAGGAAAGATTAGAGGGAAAAATAAGAGCAGTTCAGGAAATAAAGAAAATTTTGAAAAAAAAAGTCACCTAATTAGGAAAAGAGATTAAAAAACTTAAGAAAGAAGATATGTTCTTAAAATCTAGAATTGGGCATGAGGAAGCTAATGATGTTATAAAACATCAAGAAATACTAAAAATGAAAAGAATGAAAAAGTAGAAGAAAATGTGAAACATTTCTTTAGAAAAGCAAATGATATGGAGAAAAGCTCAAGGAGACCCAATATAAGTATTGTTGGACTACTTGAAAATTATGATCCAAAAAAATTAAATAAAAGGAAAATTGCCCAGAACTTCTAGAAAAAAGGCAAAATAGAAACAGAAAAAACATTCACTCTTCACCCTCTGAAAGACATCCTGCGATGAAAACTTACAGAAACTTTATAGCCAAGTTTCAAAGATCTCAAATTAAGGAGAAAATACTACAAACAAAAAGAAAAACACAATGTAAATACTGTGGAGCCACAATCAAGATAACACAAGACCTAGCAACTTCTACATTAAAAGACCATAGGACTTGGGATATTATATTTCATAGAGCAAGGGAGCTGAGGTTGTGAACAAAAATAACACCCTCAGCAAAGCTTAGTATAATCTGAATTTAAAAAAATAAAGGATATTAATGAAGTGAAAGACATTCAGGTATTTATGAGAAAAAAAAAGCAGAACTCAACAGAAAATTGGACATAGAAGATCCAGGAGAAACAATAATGCAAACAGGAAAGATTAGTTTTAAGGGACTAAATAAAGTCAAACTGTTTACTTTTATGTGTGAAAATGTTATCAGTACCCTTAAGAATGTCATCATTACTTAGGTAGTTTGAAGTGAATTTTGTTACTTTTTTCTAACTCAGTAAAATAAGGTTTGGGTAATTTTAATTAAGAAAGCATGGAAGGTATAAATTAGTTTAGGTAAAACTGTCATTCTTATATTGGCCCTGCCTACCCATGAACAATTAGCATCATTCCAATTATTGAAATTTATTTTCATCTGTATAAAAAGGCTTTTTTTTAAAGTATTTCTGTTCTTGTAGTTCCTGGGTTTGTTCTGGCAGGAATTTTATGCTGTCTAGACTTATTTTAAATGGGGTATCTCTTATGATCTCTTCTTGAAGGGCTTTCTTGGCGATACATAGGAATGCTTATGATTTATTTCAGTTTACTTTAAATCCTGCTTCTTTGCTAAAATTATTGTTTTAACTAACCTTTTAGTTGAGGCTTTGGGATTTTCCATGGAAATCATCATATCATCCACAAAAAGCAATATTTTTATTGCCTTGTTCTCTAGTCTGATTCCTTCTATTTCTTTTTCTTCTCTTATTCCTATTATAAGATTTCCAGCATAATAGTGAATAATTTTAGTGACAGTGGCCTTTGTTGTTGAACATTGAATTGTACTGGGAAGATTTCTAGCTTATCTCCATTATAAGTAATGCCTGCTAACAGTTTTAGGTAGGTGCTTTTTAATCAATTTAAGGAAAAATCTGTTTACCCTATATTTTCAGGTGTTTTTAATAGCAATGAGTGTTCTATTTTATCAAAAGCTTATTCTTCAGCTATTGATATATTCATATGATTTTGAAAAATTGTTATTATTGACATAATAAATCATGTGAATCATTTTATTATTTTTTATTTCTATTTTATTAGGTTAAACTATCCCTGATATCAATCCCAATTGGTCACAATGTAGAATCTTTGTAATATACTGTTGTAATCTCTTAGCTAATATTTTGTTTAGGATTTTGTCATCCATAGACATTAATGACATTGATTAATAATGTTCTTTCTCTTTTTTATTCTTTTTTATTTGAATATCAATGTCATATTTGTTTCATAAAGGAATTTGATAGTTCCCCTTCTTTGCCTATTTTTCCAAAGTATATAATACAGGAATTAGCTGACCTTTAAATGTTTGGTAGAATTGCCTTGCAAATCCATCTGGTCCTGTTGCTTTATTCTTAGTGAGCACATTTGTGACCAGTTCAATTTCTTTTTCTAAAACAAGATGATTTAGCTATTCTATTTTTTTCCCTGTTAATTTCATGAGAATGAGTTTCCAGCACTACTAGCACTCCACTCCATCTGCTTCCTCTGTCTCACTTTTTCCTTTAAGGTCTTCCTAGCCTGCAATAACTGTTCCATTTTACTCCTCCTCGCCCAATTCTGTTTTTCAGAACCAACCCACCATACTCAACTCAGTTAAGCTTTTCTTTCAAACTATTCCTGTAGTGATGACATTCTTAAGGGCACTGATAACATTTTCATGTGTAAAAAATATACAGTTTGACCTTATTGAGTCCATTCTAACTGGTCTTTAATGTTTACTTTATGTATCTCCTGGATCTTCCATATCCAATTTTCCATTGAGCTCTGCTCTTTTTCTCATAAATATCTGAGTGTCTTTTAGTTCGTTACATTTTTTTTCATTCAAGATTATACTCAGCATTGCTGAGTGAGTTATTTTTGTTCATAATACCAACTTCTTTGCTATATAAAATATAATGTCCCAAGCCCCATGGTCTTTTAATGTAGAACCTGCTAGTTCTTGTGTTTTCTAGACTCTAACTCCATAGTATTTATATTGTGTTTTTCTTGTTGTTTGTATTATTTTATTCTTAATTTGGGAGCTTTGAAACTTGGCTCTAATATTCCTATAAATTTTGATCTTGGAGTATCTTTCAGAGGGTGAATGGTGAATGTTTTTCTACTTTTTCTTTACCTCTTATTATAGAACTTCAGGACATTTTCCTTAATACTGTCTTGAAGTATTGCATCTAGATTCTTTTTAAAAATCATATCTTTCAGGTAGTGAAACAATTATTACATAGTCTCTACTTGATCTATTCTCTGTATCATTTATTTTTCTAAGGAGATGTTTCACATTCTCTTTTTTCCATTCTTTTGGTCTTCAGTGTTTCTTTATGTCTGATAATGTCATTAGCTTCCTCTTGTGCAATTCTGGATTTTAAAAAGTTATTTTCTTTCTTAAGTTTTTGGATATCTTTTTCTAACTGCTTGACTTTCTTTTCAAAATTTTCTTAATTTCATGAATTGCTCTTATTTCTTTCCTCTAACTTTTCCTCAGGCCCTCATTTGATTTTCGAAGTTCTTTTTAAGTTCTTCCAAGAAATTTTAGGGCTTATGACTCTTTGAAATTTCTTTTTCAAGTAGGAGGATTTTTTTAACTTCACTTTCTTCCCCTGAGAATGAACCCAGATCTTTATCTCCAGCTATCTGATTGATGGTAAATTATTTAACTTGAAAAAGCCAGAAGCCAAGACCAAAGTGAATGGAGAGGTAGATGACTATGAACTCAAAGCACCTTCTGAGACTGAGATGCAACAGAATATGGAACCATTCTCTGCCACTTGTGCTCATTTTGACCTGACCATTAACCCCAAGAAAAGAGAGGAAATGGTCCTTACCAAAGAGACAGCAGGTTCTGGACATTCTCCAGCATGACCTCCTTATACAGATCTGAGAATGGTACAAGAGGCACCATCCTCCTCAGTAAAGTCCACAACCACATCCTTGAATGTCACCAACTCCTAAACTATCAAAAGTCACTTGATTTAGAGCTGAGACTCCAGAATTCTTCCAATCCAACCTTTATCAACTTACAAGAGGAAACTGAAGCACAGAAAAGAGATTTGCTTAAAACTCATATAACCTTTATGACGGTCAGAGTCAATGCTTGAAACCAATCAATAATAGCCCAATGGAATGTTGAGAAAAGCATTTAATATTTGAACTGAAAATCATGGTGGAAAAATAAAAGCTAGAAAAAGTCTTACTATAGAATGCTTCTCCCAACAGAACGAGGGAGAAGATATTGTTCCATCAGTGAAGTGGAAGAATCTATGGAGAAAGAAAGTGATGCGAAATTCCTCCCCATCAGAAGCATCCCAAGTGACAAATTAGGAAAGTTCTATGAGTAGTTTGTAAAAACCTGGTAACTACTACGTATTCTTATGGCGGCGCTGGGGGAGGCGGGGGGATTGAACAGTGATCGCTGGGCAAACAAAGAAAAAAGGATGGTCTAGTAAATTTCCTATAAATATGAAATAAAATCTTAACTAGCTGAAAGTATGAAAAGAATTCTAAAGAGATATTACTTATAATCTGGCCTCAACTGAGTGTTGTGAGACTGTTTCCAGTCAAGTGAAGGAGTGTTCTCTATTCTTATACTGAGGGATTCAGATGACACTGGGTATGATGTGTCTTGGTCAAAAACATCTGCTTTATGACTGCTTACAATTGTTCATGGAATGTACTCATTCATTTTTTATTTAATAAGTACATTTACTTATTATATAAAAATAAAAGGGAAAGCAGGGTTCCTTCAGTCAGTAAAATGACTATGAATCAGTAAAAGTTTTATGAGCTGAGGTTGGAGATTTAGTCAATGTATAAGAAAGATATTGACACTATTTATGAAAAATAAATTACTTCAACGTGGTGCTAGAACTCTAGAACATTGAGGATCTACAATCAAGAGAATGAGCCAAGAGACAGACTGACAGACGCCAGACAAGAGGGCAGTGACACCTGTACATCCTCTGATAGCTGGGGGGGAGGGGTTATCTATTCATCCAGCCTCCTACATGCACAACACACCTTCAGCTGACTCACTTGGCATTTGACGCTCTTTCATTTGATTTTCTTCCATTTCTAGCAGAATGATACGATTGACTTTTTAGAAGTTCTATTGTTTTAGAACCACTCTCTTTCATGTAAATAAAAATCTCTTCACTTTTCTGTCATTTTGATTTTTATTTAAAATGAGATTTATCTTCTATTTCTAATCTATTTTATTTTGGTTCCCTTTTTTCCTATTATTGAATTTCTGAACAGTTTAAGAATGAATATGCATACGTATTACCAAGGTTTGTTCACAATTTGGGACATTGCTATTAGGATACCAGAAACCAAGGTTTAGTAAGGCACTCATGCCAATCCAGGAAACACCACCATTGCAAGCATTCTCTCCATCAGGTCTCCCCACAAGCAAGTTCTCCTAGGCAAGTTCTTCCTTCTTCCCATTTCTCTCTCAGCCCACACTGCTTCCTCCAAGCAATACAATATATATATATATATATATACTGTTTCCATTCGAAGACTCAGCATGATTGGCTACCAGGAAATTTGGAAATTAGCCCTTAATCAAAAAGGTGTGGGGAGGGGCGGCTAGGTGGGGCAGTGAATAGAGCACCGGCCCTGGAGTCAGGAGTACCTGAGTTCAAATCTGGCCTCAGACACTTAATACAAAAAAACTAGCCGTGTGACCTTGGGCAAGTCACTTAGCCCCAACTGCCCTCAAAAAAAAAAAAAAGAAGCAAAAAAGGTGTGGGGATCCCTGTGTCCCAGAGCCTAATTGGTTCTGTGTCAGGGCCCCATGTGCAGTGGCGAGACACCTGGGTCAGAAGTCAGAAAGTCTTGATTTCAAATCCAGTTTCAAACACTTAGTAGCTGTGCATCCCTGGGCAAATGACCTCAACCTCTTTCCCTGAGTTTCCTCAAATATAAATAGGGGATAATGATAGTACCAAACTCACAGAGATGTTGTCAGGATCAAATGAGAAAACATTCATAAATTACTTAGTACAGTGCCTGGAACATAGTAGGTATGTGGAAAGGCTTATTCCATTCCCTTTTCTCACCAACTGTGCTAGAATTTGAGGGAACAATGAAGGAAGAATAAGGACAAACTTGCCATCACTAGGCAGCATTAGGAGTAGTGAGCTACCAATTTATTCTTGTTAACAAGAAGAACTTTCTAAAGTCTAGACCCATCCCAAAGAATGGATTGCCTTGGCAAGTAGAGGGTTCCTACACTACCTATCTCCAAGAGAAAGGTACATGGGTAATTTTCAGAGATTTTGTAGACAAAATTCACATCCAGTTAGAGATAAGACTGCTAAGATTAGCTTCAAGTCTGAGATTCTGTGACACTGGTTTGATTTTTGACCTGAAGCTATGCAAATAGAAAAGAAACAATTTCAGAAACAACAAAGGAAACTGCCAGCTTCCCAAGAGATAATACAGCAGTACAAAGACCTTTTATAGGAAAACCAGGCAACAGGAGGACCCTGGGGAGAGATCAGCACTTTTGCCTTTGGAATAACAGATAAAGATTCAAACCCTGCAAAGTTGACTGGTCATTGTTCTGTGTTATCAAAGAAGATCAAAATGACATCACTATGTTAGAGTCAAGATACAGTGTGTCTGACAGGGCTGGTCAGATCAGCATGAGCTCAGGAGGCTCTACCATAGTTCAGGCAGAAACCATCCACATGGGCATCTAAAGCAGAAATGGCTCTAAATTTGTGCATTTCACTTTTCTTTGGAACCACTTCCATTCTGCTTTGTTCATAGTGATGAGGTGTAAGCTCTGGGACTCCCTCCTTGATTCTTGATTCTGGCCCAAGTTTTTAGCCCCCTTTGTTCCAATGGTGATTCTTTGAGGTACAGGCTCTGAGAAAGTAAACCTTCCCAGGGAAGACATTTGCCTGCAGTCATGAGCCTTAAGTTGTGGCTCTGCCCAAGTCTTTAGCCCCCTTTGTTCCAATCGTTTC
>JAQQSW010009977.1:0-13104 GCA_028646575.1 Pseudocheirus occidentalis | reverse complement strand
CCCCCCTCCCTTTTTCCTGTAAGGGGCTTTTTGTGACAGCCCCCTTTTGCAACATATGGATAATCACAGCTGTATGTCTTTGTACTGGGCAAGAGGGGCTTTCCAGGGTCCTGTGTAGACGGTGAGGTCATGTTACCCCATAAATGGGGTAATGATCCAACATTAGGGGATTTTTGGTGGGAGGGGGTTTGGGGGTTTATCTGGAAATTTGGGGACTTTTCATAGAATTGTTTGTACAAGGGTATATAACTGCTTGCTTGCCTCTTGTTGGGTGCCTCCCTATACCAGACCTATCTGGGATGGTGACGCCCAATTCTTGCTAGACTTGTCTTTAGAATAAAGAGCTTCTGTTTCTACCTGGAGAAACCTCTGAGTTTATTTGGGTAAAGGTCTTTGGGGTCTTTATCCCACTCAACCAGACAGGACTACAATTGCTAGCCAGATGGAAAGTGGAATGACCAGAACGTTTAACAACCAATCCATAGATGGGACCCCTCCTTCATTACCTAATACATTAACAAATTCTTCCTGCCTTTTTAATATTAATGATATTCCTCTATTATATGTAAATTTTGATTATGTAATTGAATCTTGACCCTATAAAAATCCATTTTGCATTCTCTAAAGCTGCTGGTTCCTCTTAGAATTTAGCCCCCTTCATGAGAGGTATCAATCTCAATAAATGCCTACACTTAGAGGTAGTCTAATTCTGAATTCTTTGAGACAGTTCCACTACAATACATCATGAAACCCCAACAGTTTCTGGGTGGGCAGAGCCCCCACCTCAACAGTTTTTTGCATCCCTGGGTTTAAAGCACAACAGGTGTTACATAATTATAAACTGGGTTTTAAAACCTCCAATAATGATTTAAGAACTACTGTTTAGCTAGTTTTGTTTTCCAGGTTATACCTTTTCTTGCTGGCTACTCAAATTTTAAAAAATATAATGAATAACAGGTGAGAAAGAGAGGGGGGAGGGAGGGAAGGAAAGAGAGAGGGAAGAAGAGAGAGAAGGAAAGGGAGGGAGAAAAAGAGAGGAAGGAATGAGAGAGAAAGAGAGAGAGAGAATGAGAATGAGAATGAATGTGGAGGGGTAAGTGGTTCTCTATATTTCTAATAAGCCTGACATGCAGGCTGCAAACATACCACGACGCAGCTGGAAAAACACTAAACATCTCCATCACTAAAACCAAGCAGAAAAGAGACTCATAGCCGGATCCTTCTCCAAGGCCAGCCCTGCTTCCTACACCTTCAGCTCGGGGTCACCTTCTCTAGGGTGCCTCCTAACTCCAACTCAGGGGCATTGCACCTCAAAACTTGACAGTAATTAAGTCAACCTTTTAGGGACACCTCCCAGGCTACACGGACCACTGCCCCAGATAGCCTAATACAAAAACCCCTGGAAGGACTCTCCCTCTTTCCCCCGGGGTCTTCAGTCCAGAGAGACCCCAGCCAGCAGCACTGCCCCTGAGATGTGTCCCTGCAGGCCCCGCCCGGCGAGGTCAGCGCCCTGCCTCCTCCCCCAGCACCTGGCTCAGCAGACCACTGCAACCCCGGGACCTCGGCCCTCACCCCAAAGACTCCCAGGGAACAGAAGAGCTTCTCCTTCCGCCCATAACTGCCCTACCTCCACGAGGCAGCCCCTGGGACGGTCCCGGGGTCCGTGGAGCCCCCGGGGGTCTCAGTCCCTGGCCTCTCCCCCCTATCCCCATAGAAGTAGCAAACTTGCCTCGACCCACGACCACCAGCGCTCCAGACAAGCAATGACCTTGGTATCAGCCCGGGCTCCCAGCTCCAAACCCCACGTGGATAGTTCTAAAAACCGCCACCTCCCAACGGCCCCACCACCACAACCACTGATATGGACGGCTACAGCTCCCCAACGGCCAAGAGGCGGCCCACTGAGGCCTGAACACCCACACGTGCACAGGCAGCCCAGAGGGGAGGGCGGGGCCGCGGGGGCAGGGGAGGGGGCGTGGCCTGAACCGGCCCATGGGCCAGTGCCTGGAAGGGGAGGAGCCAAGGCAAAGAGGCATTAGTAAGTAGCTAAATGAGTAAAGGGGAGATGCCTGGAAGGGGAAGTGTAAAGTCAGTAAAGGTACCTGGAAAGGCTGGCACTTGTTAAAGGGAAAGGGCGAGGTCACCGAGAGCTTGTAAGGGGGGAGAACCCGCAAAGGAGTAGAAAAGAAAAGATATAAGCATTTATATAATGTCTACCGCGTACCAAGCACTTTTAAGTGCTAGCAAATGTGTCATTTCAGTTAGTCAATAAACATTTATTAAGCACCTTCTATGTTCCAGGCAAAGATCTTCACAACAACCTTATGAGATAGGTGCTATTATGATTTTCATTTTATGCTTGAGGAAACTGGGGCAAACAGGTTAAGGGACTTGCCCAGGGTCACACAGCTAGTAAGTGTCTGAGGGCATATTTGAATTCTGGTCTTCCTGATTCCAGATCCAGCACTTTTTCTACTGCCCCAAAGTACAGGAACTCAGTAAGTAGCCGTAGAGTGAGTAAAAGGATGTCTGGTATAAAGGAGAATCTGGGAAAAAGGGGAGAGAGTAGTCATAAGGGCCTTATCACATGGAAAAGTCTAGGGTCAAGGATAATATGTTAATTAGCAATCAAATTTGGGTAACGTGAATTACACTTTTAATAATAATGATAATAGGCAGCATCTATATATTTCTTCAAAGCATTTGGAATATACAAACATAAGATAGGTGTCAGCCCCCAAGGAGTTCTTGGGCTAGTAGAGGAGATAAGTGTCAACCATTACTGAGTTCCTTCTAAGAAAGAGAAACAAGATTAGATTGCATGTGAATGTTTATTTCTCTGAAAGCCTGTGGAATGTGCTGTAAACCAGCAGTTCTTAACCTGTGGGTCGTGACCCCAAGGGGTCAAACAACCCTGTCATAGGGGTCACAGGGGTCCTCTAGGACCATCAGAAAACATATATTTCTGATGTTCTTAGGAACTGAGACACTGCTCCTCTATCTGTCTCCAGGCGGATCTACTCACATGCAAACACACCCACATACAAATATTAAAGGATCACAGCATTAGGAAGGTTGAGAACCACTGATTATAAACCGTTTTGGGAACTCCCATTACTTGAGAAAGGCCTAAAACCTGGACTGGTCAATCAGCAAGAAAGACATTTTGGACCACTCTAAGCTTAACCTACCATAATGCTTTGTGTGCTCTGGCATAGCAGACATGTTTGCTTTGCATTCTGAGTGAACCCAAATAGCCCTTTTCTGTGTTATCAACTACAAGGCAAGCTGAACTGACCAGGAGTACTGTTCTGTTTATGACTACCTAGGACAAGGTACCTTGAACTAGACACTGTCTTGAATAATGGGACTTTTCTTATTTTTTCTTAAGTTATATTATGTCATGTTAATGGTAAAAGAAACACAGACATCCTGGATCTATAATTTGTATTGACACCTTGACATTTTCTTATCTTATTGTAGTTACAACCTATCCTTTTAAGAAATTCCTTTCTCACATTATGATTAAACACATATAAAGACTATAATTTTGGTTGACACAGGCATCCTGAGTTGGGATTACTTTTAAGCATATAAAGGGTCTCCTTCAGCTTGTTTACCTCTGAGTTTAGAATTATTTGTGACTCCATCATGCATGATTCTCTTGTTTAATGAGAATAAATAAGCACCTTATGACACATGGACAGTCTATTTGTTCCTTCTTCAAACCTTTGGCAAGGTGAACCCCATTCTGTTTGTTCTACGGCAAAATTTTGGTTAAGGGAGAAACTGATTCTGTTTGTTTCTTTGGAACAAACCTTTGGCAAATGGT
Organism: Pseudocheirus occidentalis; assembly: GCA_028646575.1. Lineage (NCBI taxonomy): Eukaryota > Metazoa > Chordata > Mammalia > Diprotodontia > Pseudocheiridae > Pseudocheirus > Pseudocheirus occidentalis. The sequence continues at coordinate 9,272 of JAQQSW010009977.1, read as the reverse complement.
TGACAATTCATACAAAAATTTGCATGGTAGCTCATTGTGCAAATGAGCCCAAGGACAGATAGACAAGGGGGATTTTTATGTCTTCAGAGTAGTTCCCTCTTGCCCTTCCCTCCCTTCCTTATTCAGAATGTCTATGTTAGGGGCGGCTAGGTGGCGCAGTGAATAGAGCACCGGCCCTGGAGTCAGGAGTACCTGAGTTCAAGTCCGGCCTCAGACACTTAACACGAAGGACTAGCCGTGTGACCTTGGGCAAGTCGCTTAACCCCAACCTGCCCTCCAAAAAAAAAAAAGAATGTCTATGTTAGCCAAAATTAGTTTAGAAACCAGACCAGAGTGAGGATTTAAACCCTTCTCTGAACCTTCCCCTCACTCCTTCCCCGGCTGCCCAGGGGCGCCTTGCTCTCCTCCTGCTGAGATTGATGTGATCTTGGCAGACCCACCAACAGCATAAGGAAACATTGACCAGAAGCTCCAAAACATTATAGGGTCCCTATTAGCTCTTCAGTGTGAGTTTGAGGAGACCTTGGAAAACCTGAAAAGGCGCGTGGAGGTGATTAAATGTAGCAATGAGGAACATGGAATTAAAATAACCAAATTGACTGAAACCATCAGACACCTTCCTCGGACCCAGGAGCCCCCACCCCAGACTTCTAGATCAGAGTCAGGTCAGTGTAGATGCTGTAAACAAATGGATCATTGGAAGAAGGATTGTCCCCTGAAAAAGCCACCTTCTGCTTCTTGCAAGGGTAATCATCCCTTATTCTTATTTTGTCCCCATCCTTGGTAGCGTGCTTCAATACTCAATATACTTTGGAGTTCAGTGGGGGTGCCCCTATCCAGATCTTACAAATTGGCAGCTGTTGCTTCGGTCTGAGCTCCTGCCTCTCTGCCCCCCCCCCCTACTACTTCTGCACTCGGATGATTCCTTCATCCCTAAGAAGGAGGAAGGATAGGCACCTGGACACACACAGACATGCACCAGGATAGGCACCTCAGTTTCATCCCAATACGCACCTCGGGTCCCAAAAATTTTCATTCTCTAAATTTTTAGGTAATATTCTTGCACAGTTGTGGCTTGTGGGTTGTGGGTTGTGGTTTTATTTTTTTTCCCTGTGTTTCCCAGTAAAGGGGGGTGAAATGAAGCCACACTCTTTAAAGGGCCATGGACTTTTTATTAATACTTCCATTGAGTTCCTGAAAAGGCTCCACCATGCATCTATCCAAGAGGCCCCTGCCCATCCTAACATCTGAACTGTTCCTGGGGAGTATGTGCTGCTTCAAGAACACACAGCTTCTGGTCCCAAGCCTACGTGAAAAGGCCCTTTCACTGTCATCCTGACCACTCAATCTGCAGTAAAGTTGACTCCATTCCTCCAGCCTGGCCACACCATAGTCAAGTGAAAGCTACACCAGAGATCCTCGATCTAAAGAGACTGGGACTGTTTTGCACCATCCATTTTGCATGGTCCTGTGTTCCCCAACATCCCCATTGGGAGGCCACCTTGACATTGGTTGAACTGTTTGTGAAGAACTCTTTGGAGGAGTTCTTGGGCTTTTAAGAACTCTGCACATATTTTATTTGCTGTATTTTGCTTTTGTGTTTATTTTAGTATTACTTATTGGGGATAGTGGTAATATGTTCTGGGGTTTATTTGTGATTTGTTGTATTTATGTCATCAGTCCGGATATCATTTCATCACTTCTTTTTTATGAGAATTGTCAAAATCTTCCCCTACAATTTATTTGTAACAACTTAAGTTTATGGGGAACCAAAGCTTGCTTGGGGCTGACATTCCTGTCACCTTGCAGAAGGAAAGCCCCCATACCTATATTATTGAAGATTCAACCACTTTCATAAAGAGAAAAAGTGAGGAATGATATGCCCTAATTCATGTCCTGGGTCACCTGCCTACCACCTGAGCGTGGTGTACCTGTGTCCCACCATCAAGCCCCTTCTTACTTTTGCTTTCTGCCCCCATTTCTTTGTCACAGCTAGAAACTGCTTAAGGCAAAAGTCTGGGCATGTAGCCCAAGGCATAGTTCCCTTCCCCCCTTACTTCCTCAAATTAGCATACTGTATACTGTACAAGGATTAGCCTGGGGTGCAAGAACTGTATCTAGCGACCACCCCCTGTCCTGTCCCACTGACCAAGCAGGGTCCCTACATCCTTTGCCCAGAACATGACCTTGGTCTATTCCAGTTCCCCTTTCCACTTGACCCTGCACCTGAACCCCACACCCTCTGCTCGGAACATGACCCTGGGACTTTCCAGTCCCCCTCCTCATGACCCTGCATCTCACCCTGTTCTGGGAGGGACCCTTATGTCATCAGGGGTTGGACCCTTATGCTTTTGTACCCCTGCGCCGTATGCCCAAAATAGCTAACCAATCCGCTCTTCTAGCTTCTGTATGTAACAGCTTATGCCAGCCCCCTCCTCTGATTATGATTTGTAATTTTGGCCTATATAATCAAGTCTGTGAGAGCCATTAATCACTACTCATTTGAGTACTTTTACTCGAGTAGTCCGCACCTTGATCAATAAATCCACACCTAAATTTACCTTGAACCCAGATCTCAGAGGGCTCTTATTCTCAGCACAGCAGCATAAAATGTAAATACGACAATACAGGAGAAGTGTAGCGTCAACTGCAATGATAGACCCAGGATATCTGTGTTTCTTCCATCATTAACATGACATAATATAATATAACATAACATGTCTATAGAATACCAAGATAAGAAAAGTCTCATTATTCAAGATAATGTCCTGCTCAAAGTGTCCTGCCCTTGACAGTCATAAACAGAACAGTGTTCCAGATTAGCTTCATCTGGCCTCACGTAAGGCCATGCACCAGCAGACTCCCAAAAGAATGCTCTTGTGAGCAGCTTTTAAGGTTTGGATTACATGGCATAGTGGACATTCTGTTTATTCTATTACAAATCAAGGCAAACATTCATTACAAATCACAATATAATATTCACAACATTACATCTTATGACAGAAAATCACAATATAGTGTTCACAACAGCTTAACGTTAGAATGGTCACACAGTTTTTACTACAATGGCCACAATATTTAGAACGAAGTATTCAATCAATTCACAATACAGTAATCAATGCGCAATCAGTCAGTCTATTGACAATACAATAATGAGTCTTCTACTCATGGGGCAACATTAACTTAATCAATCACAATACAATAATCAATCTTCCACCCATGGAGCAACTGTTAACTTAATCAGTCACTAATCTAGATTACAATTAGTAAATATCATTAATCACTAAGTACAGTCATTAGAAAACCACGCAAACCCTCCACCCCTCAGTGTCCAGCAAACCTCAGTTTCATCCAACGGGAGACCTTTTCTTCATCTTGACTCAGGATGGTCTCTCTGATTCCCTAGATCCCCCTCCTTGGTCCCAGCTCCTACCTGAATCCACCAGTTACCTGGATTCAGAAGCGGACAGCTCCTAGGTTCTCATCCAGTCCTCAGAGGTAGACAGCTCCCTGGTCCTTGTCCAATCCTCAGGGCAGTCCCTGGCATACACTGAAGTTCACAGGGTCCAGCACATCTCAAACCCTTCACCACTTCTGTTGCTGTGAACTCAAGGATCAGCCAGGCCATGAACCAACAAAGGCTTATCTTGGTCATGCTTCTTCAGTCCTCCAGCAGTTCAGCTGGCCTTAGGACCCAGGAGAATCTCAGCCTCCAAGGAGGCCTTACAGGCAACTCCTCTCGGCCTTCTAGGCAGTCTTCACCAGATTCTGGTCTCAGGAAAACTCCATCTCAGTTCTCAGTGAGCTTCCAGATGCTGGGAGAGAAACTGTCTCTGTCTTTGTCTCTCAAGAAAACTCCAACTCACTTCTTCAGTCCAGCAGCCAAGCTCCCAGATGCTGGGACAATCCTGCTTCTTCCAACAGGAGCCAACAGGAGGAACATTCCAATTCTGTCAGTCTCTAGAACTCTTCTTATATACACACTGGCCTCCTGTCTCAGCCAATCTCCTTCCATGTCAACAGGGGAGTTCACGCCCTCTCAAGAGGGGACAGAATTCATATCTTCCATGCTGAGTTCACACCTTCCATACTTAGTACTAAGATACAAAGGGCTAAGTATCTGCTAAACTGATTGCTGTTACACCTTGTTGTTGATGACATGGGAAGAAGCATTTTGGATTAACTCAGAGAGCAAAGCAAAACATGTCTGGTATGCCAGCACCCACAAAGCATTATTGTAGGTTAAACTCAGATTGGGCCAAAATGTCTCTCCTGATAGCCAATCCAGGTTTTAGACCTTTCTCAGGTCTTGGGGGTTCAAAATGGTTTGGGGGAGGGGTTCACATTTGACTGACTCATTCATCTGTTTATCTAATATTTATTAAGTACCTACTGTGTTCAGTTCTATGTGTGAGGGATAATTTGCAGTGAAGTTTCCCCATTCTGAAAAATCAAATCTAGAGTAGTTTCAGTATTCACTAGGTCTAAGTTTAGAGGTCACCTGACCTTACAGGAATCTGGGACTTAGAGCAATGGAGACCTTCCCCAGTGCCACCTCAACACAAGATATGCCAAATAAGGATAAGACTACTTTCCTGGCCTTTCATTGGACACCCACATGTTTCTGGGTCCTTTGTCTTAGAGACAAATTCCTGAGCTTAGGTTGTGAGCCAGCCTCCTTACCAATGACAGTGAAGGCCAGTTGGAGGATTGAGTTTCTGCATTAGAAGGTTATATAACCATGGGCTTGCTTCTACCTGTTGCTCTCTCTCTGGCAGATGCAATTTGAGTGACAAGGGCAGAGTCTTTTCTCATGAGAAAGAATAAAGACCTTTTCAGATTCCTCTCTGGAGAGAGGAAGAGCTCCCCAGCCTTGACCAACAGGCAGGACATCCCATTGGGTTTTTCCAGCAGCCTCTTGGTGAGGTGAGGGAGTGACTTCCCTCTGTTGAGAGTGAGGCCCGAGGGAGCCTGGAGCTGAGAGCAGAAAATGCCTAAAGGGGGGAACAAAGATTATTGGAGAGTAAGTCTGTGCACAGACCCAGGTAAGATGAGGTCTAGGTGATTTGGTGGTGTGTGTGGGGTCAACTGAGTCTGGCCAGGAGTTGGACCAAGAGATTGACCAAGTCAACTGAGTCTGGCTAGAAATTGGGGAGATCAGGAGGCCATTTCTAGGGGAATGCTGATGAACAGCCCTTGATGATGGCCCCTCAGAATTCATGCCTTGGCACCCCAATAATCTCTAGACCAAAAGGTTGACACAGCTTGGCCAGACCTTGAATCTGAGAGGAGAGGGTTGACTGACGAGCCTTCTCACTTGCCCTCTGTTCGAGGAAAATTCGGCTTTAATCCACAAGCAGCTAGTTAATTGGGAACAGAGTTGGGAAGGAAAGTTCCCTTCAATTCCACCCCTGATAATCCCTTGGGAGATAAATTTAGCAAAGCTGGTTGAGACTGTGTTCTGTGTGTGTTTTTGTGTGAAGTGTATGTCTGTTTTACTATTCAGATTCAAAAGCCTTGGGGATGGTTAAAAAAATCTTCCTTCTCTGCCTTTTCATTCTTAACTAAATTTAGAATGGGAAGAGAGAATTCAGATCTTTAGCAGTTATTGGGTAAGTGAAACTTTTTTTTCCTTCTATTTATCTGAAATGCCTGAAGCAGCTCTGCTAAAGATTAAGTGAAGGGGAGAGATAGGGAGAAAGAGAAGGAAAAAGTCTGATTGTATTACATGGGGTGTGGCCACTACCCCACCTTTAGAAGATCTGGAGATGTTAGAAAAGAGAGCTTAGTGAATTTTTAGTCTGACTTCATAAACAACAAACCAAGTTATGGGAAGTTAGAAGAGATTACATCTATCTACCTTTCAGGATGCATCTATGAAAGGGCCCTGTTGGAATTTAGTTCTAAAAGATCAGTTCAAATAATCATTAAGCTCCCAAGGTCTCTGTAAAAGATATAACTACACCCAGTTTACTAGATCAAGCCCTTTGTCTATGAAAGGTTCAGCTTTTTTTTAAGGAAGAGGAATGGGGGTGGGGACAGGAGCCTTCACTGAAAGCAGACTTGGTGGAATGGAGATCACACAGCCACGTGTTTTCTGAAAGGCCACATGTTGGCCTAAAGATATTTCTAGGGAGATAGATTGGTATTTGGTATTATGATTGCAAAGTGATTTTTAAAAATGTGAAACCATTATATTTGGGTATAAATGTAAATAATATTCAGATTGATCATTTGAATTCTTGGCTATTATGAAAATGTATACAGTGGTTTAAAGTTATGAAGTTATAATTTAATTCCTGTGTAAGGGGGTTTGGAAATGTATTCACCTAAAATTTTTGGCAGAATATAAGTTTTGAGTACATAATGTTTGGGACATTGTACATTTCTAAATTATGTCATTTGAAAAAAAACTTTTGAACTCTGATGTTAAAAACAATTTTCTTACTCCTATTCAGAAGCTCTTAAGTTATCTAAGGATATGGTTATGTAAGTTAATTTGGATGTAGGTGAATGTGTAATGTTTGGGAATTTATATTACTTAAGGAATTTGAATTTAAAGATGGGCATTGATTATGGTAAAAATATTGGTAATTATTACTAGAACCAAAAGAAGCAGCAAGAATAATTAGCCCAGTATATTGTAAACTGATCTAAAATGTGAGCAAGAATGGGTATTATCTATGTTGTAACAAAAGCAATTTTTTTTTGGTTTGTTTAAATGTTGTTACAATTAGGAATTATATTGTCAAAGGGATAGAAAATGAGGAATGGGACACTGATCCCAGTGTTGTAATATTTTTTAAATACTGCAATTTGGGAAATCTGTAAAATTCATTTCCTTATAATTCCTGTTCTGGCCAGCCTGGAATTATAATGAAAGTTAAATATCAGATTCTGTTAAAGCCTCCCAAACCAGATCAGATAAGGAAAGAGAATGCTGAGGAATAGTAGGGAATTTGAATTACCCTCCCCCACTTGAAAAAAAAGGAAAGGGGGGGGAGAAAAGCCTGTGTACTTGGTCAGCACAATTTTTTATCAATAATTTTTGTATGTGATGATTTGGAAATGCAATTAATGTCATAATGTCATTGTGTTATTATGGTATCTCTAAATTGTAAAATCCTTGTATATTATAAAACCAAGTGACCATTTTAAATCAGGAATGGTGTCAGATAAAGCAGTTTTAATCTGAATTGGGTTGAAACTAAAAGATGGAGAAAAACTGTGTAAAATGTTATGTTATATTAAATTACTTCTGCTATTTAGAAAACTAGGTATTTACACCTCTATCTGTAGTTATGAATGATTCTCTGCACAAGGTGAATTGGAAATGTGTTTTTTGTAGAACTTTTATTGAGCAAATGAAAAAAAAATGTAGAAGGATTTGTCTTTCAAGCCTACTCCATCTAAGAATGTATTTGTGTTAATTTGAAGGTTTCCAGAATGTAAATGATTTCTAGTGATAACTTGATTGGCTGTGTGGCATTAAAGCAAATTTTAGTTTGTGTATAACAATTTGAAAAATACGTCCAGCTGAATCAAGGTCTCCATATTGGTAATTAACTGGTTTTGAATTCAAAAGTGTAAATGTAAGAACATAATAATTGTGTTACTGATGAACAGTTGTGTTATGATATTTTGAAGTATTGTAATTTAAGAAATCATAAACTTTCAAATTTGTCTTTATTTAAAAGGAAGTTTAGTTAAGATTGTTTTATATCATTTATGAAATATATTTGTGAAAAGTAATTATTGGTAATTATGTGAAGAAAACACCTGTAAAACCTCCTTGTGTAAGTTTTGTTAATTATGTGGGAAAGATTTTATGACCAGAGAATTTAGAAATTGTGTGGTAGTTAATATTAGGATAAATTGTTTTTGAAAAAGGGAAATATTCTTATTAAGAAATGTTTCACAAGATCTTTGTTATAAAATGATGGGGAACAGATTAACAGACAGGAAGACTAGGAGAGACAGACCTCTATATTTGGAGAGTGGATTTCAGAATAGTGGAGTAGTTTCAGAAGTTTTATGGGGAAAGCTGAGAACAAGATGGGGGACACAAGATAAGAAAGACAAGGAAAATGCTATGAACCAGAGTGGGGAGGCAATCTCATCATTCCCCACTTCCTTCTCCTCCTTAGTTAAGGAGGTATGTCAGAGCACAGCAACGGCCTTGGGAAAAGAAAGCAGGGAAAGAGAGAGAGCAGGTAGAGAAGTCTGCCCCTTAGTGCATTAGATATTATCTGTAGTTAATTGTTTATGATATAATCAGGGTGATTTAATGAAATTGTGGGTTACTGTTTTACCTTTAAAGACTAAGATTGTTAACTGTTAATGTGTGTGGAAAGGAAGGGTTAGGTGCCCCTAGAAACCATCTGTGTGGGAAAGGACATCAGCCCCAGGAAAGGGGTAATGAGAAGTTTAAAATTTGTGAAGGGAAAGTTAGTAATTATACGAAGACTTTGTAAGAGTTCTGATCATTTTATCAATTGCGTATAGATTTTGTAATATTCAAACTTAATGTGAATTTTCTGAAGATTCTAGAATTCCCAAATTTCAGGGGGATTGCAGTTATGTCTTCAGCCTCTGAAGAAGCCTTACTGAGAAGTCAGTCTTGAAACCAGCCTTTAAAGTTGGTTTAATTGATTTCTAGTAATTGGTTTTTAGTACAGATTTGGAATTTAGAACAGGAATTAATTATGTATATAAGTCCTGGTAAGTCTTTGTGGTATATTGCAATTCAATGAGAGTAAACTGATGTTAAGGCAAAAGAGTTTGGGGACCATACTGCATGTGGATGCTTTATCCAATCAGGTCCCTGCTTTTCATCTTCATGGCAGAGTTTGGTAATCAATGAAACGTTAGGCATAATGCAAGTCTTTCATAAAGGTTTAGTGATTATTCCTCTTGACACCAGGATAAATTCAAACTATTTTTAAAGAAAGGAAATGCTTTTAGAAAGGATGTTTTGCAGAAGACATCTTGCTGTTTTAATCTGAATTTGTGGTTATCGCATGATATAAGCAAAAGTTAACATTTGTAATTGAATATATAAGTAAAAGGTTCACATTCCTGAAGTATCTCAGTCTTCCAGACTGAGTATAATTAGAGAAGAATAAACAGACTTGGGAGGACATAAATCTATCAGCTTGTGGAGTTCAGCCATTAACCTCTTTGCTCTGTCTAAGCAGAACAGTTATGTTAGTGAAACAATAATAATTTATGAGCTATCTTATTTTATGGTTAAAAATGTAAAGGAATGCTGA
>JAQQSW010009976.1:0-13104 GCA_028646575.1 Pseudocheirus occidentalis | reverse complement strand
TCTGCTTCCAGGAGGCAAAGCTCTGTTCCAAATCGCTGGGGTTTGCCCAGCTGCCGGAGCTATTAGGGGGGTGTTACAGGCCCCACCCAGCTTTGGCTTGCTGAAAGTGCTCCCCAGGACCACCCCCCAAGACCACGATCCAGATACAGGCAACTCAGAGCAATGGCACTTGGCCCTGATCAGTTGACTCAGCCCCCCTGCCGGATCCACAGGCCAGGGGCTCTGAAGCAGTTCCTGCCCTTCCCCTACTGCTTCATTGCCCTGGGGGTAGATTGGCCAAACTGCTTTTTTTCCCCCAAATTTAGCTTGAAAGCTTCACTCACTTTCACTGATCTCTAATCCTGGCTTAAGAGATGTGAAGATTGTTCCAGGTGCTTTAGATATTCTCTGAAGTAGACTCATGCTTGGCTCCTGCTGGCCGCCTGGCTGGTCTGGTCTTAGCTTGTGGCCTGCAGGCCTATAGGATGAGTCCCTCCTGCAGACCTGCCTTTCTATAATCCCTATATTTCACACCTTGGTAGATGTGGAGTTGCAGACTTGTAGACTGGCTGCGGCTCAGCTACGCTTGGCTCGGCTCCTCCTGACTGCCCTGGGGCCTGGCCGTGTTTTGATTTCAGGCTGCAGCAATGATCCCCTGCTACCGAGCTGCCTTCTGTAAGAGATGTGTTTTCTGTATTTTTGTGAGTTTGAGAGTCCTAGAATTTGTCCAGAGTCATATTTTATGGGTATTTAGGGTGGCTGTGTGGGAGCTGAGGGACCTTGCTGCTTCTATGCCGCCATCTTGGCTCTGCCCCTGGAAGTCTCTGCCCTAAATATCTTTTGAAACAAAGTTCTCTTGTTATTATTTTAATATAAAAGTCCTTCTTAGTTCAATGACTGTTTGAAAACAGACTCTGGGTAGATTTGGCCCTAGTTGGTCAAACACCAATCTAGTACCAACCCCTTATTTTACTAAGGTGACTTGAGTCACCAAAGGGAAATAAGTGACCAAACTGGATTTCCAACTCAGAGACTTTGATGCCAAATCAAATATGCCAAATATTCCAAAGGGCCAATCAGATTTGATCTATGTCATCTATAAAACCAGATGTTGCTGTTAACATCTGAACCTTATGTGGGTAACTATGAAAAGCAATAGATTGCTTTTTCTACTTCCTCAGAGACTGAAAGGCCTCTCTGGGAAATAGTAGCATAGTTCTTATATTACAAAGACAGAGACCTGGATAATGTAACCCAGAAATGCAAAATGGATTAAGATTTCAGACAGACTCTGAACTTCTCCCAAAGAACAGATTGATTGGATTATTTTTAAAAAGAAAGAAGAGAAGGAGGAGGAGGATGTGAAGGAAGAGGAAAGGGAAGAGGGGGAGGTAGAATAAATTCTAAAAATTAAAAAAAAATGAGAAAAATATCCTATTTATCAGAACAGTGAAAATGGATTGAATCTGAGACAATCAAATGAATCTAAGGCAAGATTAAGTGCCTGGCCTCAGGAGGATGTAACTATATCCCTAGCTAACAGGTAGATGAAGACCATGAGACTTGCCAGAAGAATGCCCTCCCCTTTATGAACTGTTTTGATGCTTGTCACACACTTGTCTCAAAGGTCAAGGACTTGGCTGTGTCCTACGGAAGTTATTGTGATGATTTTGGCCTTTTATCCTCTTTTGAAATAAAAGATTGGAAATCAGATGAAAGCAAGCTGAATCTTTGCTAGCAGAATCGGACTTTTAAATAAGTACAGTAATTACAGCCATCTTCAAAGGAGGTGGTAGCAGGGTCTCTAGGAAGTACAAGATTAGCTTTGTTGGTAATAAGGGTGCCCAAGGTATCTTCGTCGTGTATTGAGGGCTTTGAAAGCCAAGGATCCAGAGAGCAGGTGGTCAAATCCAGCTGCTGAATAATCCTCTTAACCTCATCTGTACTCAACAGGGAACAAGAGTGGAAAAGGGGAGGAAAATCAAAACAAGTCACTGACAAAAATGAAACTAAAGGAACATAGCATGTTCCCAGGGATCACTACTTGAGGCAAATGTGTCTTGCTGTTAGTAATTTTTATTCATAAAATAACAAAGGCAATTGCTATAGAGTACAGTATAAATGCAAAATGCATAAAATAATGAGATTATAGATTTAGAAATGGAAGGGACTGCAAAGGACCTCTAGTCCAGCCTCTGCCACTTTAAAGGTAGCAAAACTGAGACCCAGAGAGTTTAAGTGCCTTAGGATTGCAGATCTAGAATTATATGAGGAAACTAAAGCAAGTCCAGAGAGGCAAATGACTTACTAATGTGAGGTCATAGAGGTATGTGGCAGAGCCAGGATTCAAAACCAGGCCTTCCCACTCAAATTCAACATTCTTTTCACTGTTCCATTCTGCATCCAACATTTGTAAATGTGAAAGTGGAAAAAAATAAATAAAAAGAAAGGAAGGAAGGAAGGAAGGAAGGAAAGAAGGAAGGAAAGAAGGAAGGGAAGGATGGGAACAAAGGGAAGGAAAGGAAGGAAAGGAAGGGAGGGAAAGAAGGGAGGGAAGGAGGAAGGGAAAGGAAGAAAGAAGGAAAGAAAGGAAAGTAAGGAAAAGAAAGAGATTAGAGCAAAACATGAGGCTAAGTCCATCTACTGAGTACTAATTTCTGTTGTCCATTTTAATTTGTTTGAACTATGCACTGCTGCTAAAATTGACCAGGTCTCAGTCAATATTTAATTGGTTCCTAATATTTAATTTATTTGGCGACCATGCAGATGCCTCACTAACCAAAGATCATTTAAGAAATGCCAATGTAGCAGAGAACAAAAGGAGAGCAAATGCTCACCAACTGAGATATTCTACTCCGAGTTGTGTATACGTTTGTGGTGTCTGAGTGTGTGTGTATGTGTGTGTGTGTGTGTGTGTGTGTGTGAATGCTCGCGTGCATGCACGTGCGCCTGTGTGATATTGTATGCCTACTCATGTCAATTAAAATTTGCATGTAATTACAGAGAGTCAGCTTGTCTATCAATATTTTTGTTGGTTACACTGCATAATTTAAAAGGCTCTTCCTGCCTTTCTCCACAGTTTCCCATTGCATTAGGCAAAGAGAGATGCCAGGAGCATCAGAATACAGCTGATGCATAATTTCACCACTAAACAGAACCCTAAGATTTTAGGAGCTTTAAAATACCAGAACTGGCATTTTACCTAGTTCAACCTCATAATTTTACAAATAAGGCTATCCATAGAATAGAAATGGACTCCCAAAGGTCACAGTTCATGAATAGGTTTCTCATAATTAGAGGAGAAATAGGGTTAAAAATGAAAATAAAAGTGGAACTGGGAGAGATATCAGGATCCACAAAATTTCTTTTAGACTGAACTTATGCCTTAACTTACAATTTTCATGTCCAAATCCAATTTCCAAGCATTTTTGAGGCAAGCAATAAGGAATATACCCTCAAATCTTAAAAAAAAAGTCAGTTTGGGACAGGGGAGACTCTAAGATTCTATGATTCAGATAGCTAGGGAAACACCAGCCCGGCCAGTATTGCCTTGGGATACTGTTTTAATGCAGAGAGATGAAAACCTGAAGACATTTATCCCAATGGTCAGATGCCATTATGGATCCTGACAACAGGATAGTGAATGCTGAGCAGGGAAGGGGCCATCTTGGGGCCTGCAAGCACCAGAGAATTTCTCACTGGCACTGCTTATTCTTGATAAGCAGGTGCTAAGTATATTCACTTCTATGCTCCTAAATGATTTAGATTGCTTACAGTGGAAAGGAACAAGGCTTTGGAGTCAGAGGAACTGATTGTTTCTTATTTTTCATGTGATGTTGGGTAAATCATTTAATTCCTTTGGGCATTATTTCCCTCAGCCGTAAACTGAGGGAGTCTGAGCAGATGACCTCTAAGGCCTCTTCATAAGCTGTGGTTCTAATTCTAACATTAGTGTTGTTTAAAAACCTTTAAATTTTAGTACTTTGACCAGGAACATAAGCCACCTCAGCCTAGTTATGGTTTGTTTGTGGTTCTTTCCCTATGTGATGTGTTCCTGACTTTATTTGTTTAACTTTGGATGACAAAACACTTCCATGAAACAAATTTTATATATATATATATATATATATATATATATACACAGAGAGAGGGGGGGGGCAGAAATAGTTTCCCTTGAAGAAAGGTTAAAATATATTAATCAATAAACTGAACTGGAAGATTTTATGCGAGAAATGGGGCCAGGAATGTTCCCTAAATATGTATGATTCAGTTCACCAGACTCATTGGGCACCCACTTTATTGAAGTAACCATAGTAGCCCTATGCAAAGCAGAGCACATTCATTTTGGTAGAGTTCCTTATCTCCTCTCCGCTTCATGTTCCTTAGTCCCCAATTTCATTTCATGAACTCTGGAATTTTCTAGATGATTCATGCAAATATACTGATTCATACTTAGGATACCTATAGGTCTCCCTTTCTCCTCTTTTTTGTACAGGCATTTCTAAAAGTGTTCAGAACCAGACTGGGAGGAGGGAAAACATTCTTGCTAATAGTATGGAATATACTACTGTCTCTATATTCAAAGTAACAGTGTCATAACAAATGTCATTTTTGTTTTACTTTAGTAACTCCCTTCATATCTACTTTAAATGAGGCATACCTGTGTTTCTTGGGTGTTACCATTCTGATTATTTCTTTCACAATGTCATGGTATAGTAGAAAAAGTACTTAAATCAAAAGTATTGAATTCTGTTCCTACTCAGAACTTAGCAATATATCTGGCATGTGGTAAATGCTTAATAAGTGCTTGTTATATGATTTTTTAAATGACTTTACTCTATTGATATGATATAGAGACATAATAGGTATACATGGGACAACTACGTGACTTGTTGGATAGAGCACTGGACCTGGAATCAGGAAGAACTTCGTTTAAATCTAACCTCAGACATGTATTAACTGTGTGACCTTGGGCAAGTCACTTAACCTCTATTTGTTTAGGAGGCAGTTAGGTGTTACAGTGGATAGAACACTGTGCCTGAACTCAAAAGTACCTAAGTTAAAATCTGGTCTCAGATACTTTGTAGCTATGTGACCCTGACAAGTTGCCTAACCTTTGTTTGCCTTAATTGAATGGGAAAGGAAATGGCGTACCATTCCAGTATTCTTGTCAAAAAAAAACTCCACGGTGTCATAAAGAGTCAGATCCCAATGATAAAGGATTGAACATAGGGTTAGATGAATTCCTGTGCATATGTTACAAAGCTGAGAGGGCTATCAGCGGTTCTCAACTTGTGGGTTATGTTCAATTTGTAACAATGAAAATACATCCTGTATATCAGATAAATTCATAACAGTAGCAAAATCACAGTTATGAAGTAGCAATGAAAATAATTTTTATGGTTGGGGGTCACCACAATATGAGGAACTGTATTAAAGGGCCATGGCATTAGGAAGGTTGAGAGCCATTGGGCTAGATAATACATTGGATGAATCATTGGCTAAGTGTAACAAGATACAATTTAACATATGAACGGAAGCCCTATACTTCACTTCAAAAATCAGTTTTAGGGTGTTCCAAACGTCTTCCTTCAGTCTTAATCTACTAATAACTGTTGTTGTTGCTGAGTCGTATCTAACTCTCCACAACCCTGTTTTGGGGTTATCTTGGCAAGGACAACTTCAGTGGTTTGCCATTTACTTGTCCAGCTCATTTTATAAATGAGAAAACTGAGGCAAATAGGTTAAGTGACTTGCTGAGGTTCACACTGCTAGTAAGTTTCTGAGGCCAGATTTGAACTCATGAAGAGGAGTCTTCCTGATTCTAAGCCCAGTGTTCTATCCACTGCACCATCTAACTTCCCACTAATAGCTTTAAACTGCACAGAGATTTTTGGAATACCTGTATAGATAGGATGGAGGACATGAGACCTGACAGTTTTGCATGAAAAAGACATTGGAGGATGGAGCTGTAATAAAGAATAGTGGCTAGAGTACAGAATGTTGAACTTGGATTCAAGAAGATCTGCATTCAAATCCTTCTTCAGATATTTACTAGCTATGTGATCTTGGGCAAGTCACTTAAGTTCCATGAACCTTATTTTTCTCATTTGTTAAATGTGAGTTTTAGATTCAATGATATCTAATGTCCCTTCAAGTTATATCTATATGATCCTAGTGAGCTTCAATGATCAATATGAGGCAACAATTTGGTTTACAGCAATAAACAAACCAGGAAAAACCTAATATTACCTTTGACTGCATTAAAACAAATACAGTATGGAGAAGGTATGGCATGATTGTCCTCTTGTACTCTGCCTGGATCAGATCATGTGTATTGAGTTTGGTTTTGGACATCATACTTAATGAACCTATCAGTCAGCCACTATGTACTATGTATCAGGAAGTGCACTAGGCACTAGGCATACAAAAAATATCAAGGAAACAGTACTCTTAAAATGAATAAACAGATAGACAGACAGACAGACAGGCAGGCAGACAGACAGACAGACAGACAGACAGACAGACAGATAGATAGATAGATAGATAGATAGATAGATAGACAGACAGAAAGATGATAGATGAATGAATGAACAAAGAAGCAGAGAGAGAGAGAGAGAGACAGAGAGAGAGAGAGAGAGATGAATAGAGACAGAGAATCAGGAAAGATAGTAGAAGAGCAAGACACAGAGAGACAGACAGAGAAAGAGAGAGAAAGAGAGAGAGAGAGAGAGAGAGAGAGAGAGAGACAGACTGATGTATATACCTATATTCAAACTAAAAACACAAGATATTTGGGAACTAGGAGTACATTAATAAATTGGAGAGCATCCAGCAGATGTGACACAGATTCATTAGGACCCATGACACCACAACATTCAAGTGTCAACTGAGTAAGAGAAAATATGGGGAATCAATGATGGCTGTCTTCGAACATCTGAAGAGTTTTCACATGGAAGACAGGTTCCATTTGTTCCACTTGGTTTCAGAGGGCAGACTTAGGAGCAATGAATGAAACTTCTGTAGGGGCAGATTTAGGGCTTCCTAACATTTAAAACTGTCAAAGTGGAATGGACTGCCTTAGGAGGAAGTAGACTCCCTAGCACTAGAAGCCTTCAAACTGAGCCTAGATGATTTTTGTTAAGAATATTATAGGATAGATTCATGGTCAGTTAGAGGTTAGATTAGATAATCTTGTAGTCTTGGCCAACTAATGTATTTTGTAGCCCTAATTGTCTTCCTTAAGGACAGGGAGAAAGTACTCCCCTCTCCAAAGGGTAGGGAAAATATTTAGGTAAATTTTGAAGAGTCAGTAGTGGTGAATGGGGCTACTCTTATCCTTTCCATATAGAAACTCACAAAACACTGAAAGTACCTACATATTATTTACTTCCATAATAGCAACAGGGAAGTAAAAGAGGCTAACCAAAAGCTCCAAGTAAAATCCCCGAGCACCAATTAAAAGAATTGGAAAACCAGGGTGTAAAAGAAGTGTCTTCCAGGAATGACAGTCTGGCAGAGGAAGCTAATTGTGCCCCAAACTCCTAACTTTGGAAAGGTAATCCTGAACTAATAGGAACTTGCTGCTTAGAAATTTGATATTAGTGGGAGACAGTTTTGCTGTGCTGGTTTCCTCTGGTTCTGTAGAAAATCACACTTGGCTGAAGGGAAGCTGTTGATTGCTTACACAGTTTTCTGTAGCATGCCAGCTCTCTCAGCCCGCCTGTGCTTCCTTATCAAAGAGCCAGGAGTTCCAAGTGAGGTGAGAATCCCACTTGACAAGCAGACAGAAGCCATTTGGGGAAAAATACAAATTAAAAGCCTCAAAGATAGAAGCAGGAGCATTACCAGCAGGAAGTGTCTTGGGGATACATTGTGTCAAATTACATAGGAGAGTTGGAGAATAATAAGTGAGTCAGATACTCCCAGTGTGTCAGCCATACCGTGTTGGTAAGCCTGGCATCCAGGAACAACTATAGAAAGTTGCCAAAAATCCCAATCAATGACCTGGGGCAATAATATTCTTTTCATATTATTGGTGGGTATTTGTAAGTCCAGGTAAATTAACCAACCTCCCTCAGATTATCAGGCAAGTCAGTGGCTAAGCTAGGACCAACACACAAATATTCTTCCTCCAGGAAGTTGCTTCCCCTTTTAATGAAATCATAACATTAAGTCAGTTGTTCACTGAGTTTTGATATTGTGAACAATGTTCTTTATTTTTTATTCTTTTTTTAACTCAAATCATTCATTTGGTTATTTCCAAAAAATGCAGATTTCAACCCAATTCATCTCTGCCTGCGCTGTGTGACTGTTGTCTATTCCCTCCTGTAAGTTTGTTGGAAGAAGTCCACCGCATGTGCTGAAGGCCTTCTTTACTTTCACTTGATTATTGGGAGGATAGTATGAAAACGCATCTTCTGTTTACCTACTACCCTTGGGTCTCAGCACACAAGTAGCATGTCTTTTTTAATCATCCATATCTATGATGAAATCCTGAATTTCTGTTCTTCAAAGTGGTTTATTTGTTATAGACTGAGATCTGCTTATACCCATCATATACTTTTTTGTTGTCCTTTAAATCAAATCATTTTTTATTGTTCAGAGTCTGTGGTAGTCTATATCTTGCAGCAATATATCAGATACATATACTCAGTACACTACTGGCATTTTTTCTGGTAGAACTTTGAGATCCTTAACAAATCATTGAGATTTCTGAGAGAATATTTTTTTTAACTTTTTTACATTTAAAATGAATATTTTAAATGTTTCATTGAGGCATTCAAAATATCATTTTCACTTCCCAATAGACTTCCTTCCTCCATAAAAAAATATTCTAGAAAGATTTTTATCTTTTCCTTGTAAAAATGAGAATCGGTAATAAGCAAAAGAAAACAACATTTCAATCATGTGGGACACTTGTATGCAGCATTCTGTACCCACGATCCCCTGTTTTTCAACACAAGAAAGAAAATGTGTCATCATCAGTTTTCTGGAATTAAGAGCAGCTTTGATGTATAATCTGAATCTGTCATAATTTAGCATGACTTTCCTTCATATTATTTTGGTCATATAAGCAGTCTTTACATGGTAAGAGCCAGGTCCTACTCCTAACTCTACTTTTAATAACTAATTAGTGGTTCAACTTTGCACACATGTAGACATCAGTTAAAAACCTACATTTTGGGAAAACAATATTTCAGAGCATGTGTCTTCTAGGTTAAACATCATTTTCCTTGAAAAGTCATGATTTTTCTAGGCCTAAGCTAATTCATATATGAACTGGAGGCACAGGATTAGATGACATTCAAGTTCCCTTCAAGTTCTAATAATTTGCTGCTCTGATTTTCTTTATTAAATTGATTTCCCATTCCCTCCCCACCACCATGTAAATAGAAAGGATTGTGAAATCACTCTCACAAATAATTAGAATGGCAAAGCAAGATGGAAATAGACTAATATGTGGTTATATTCATGAATCCTTTATTTTTAGTTATCATAAAAATGAATGATAAAGAAATCCAAACTCTTACTGATGGGATACATTTCAGGAAAGGAGTAGGCAAATAGTGAGATACTCAGTAACCAAGGTGGATATGTCATCACTTTATTAGCTGAGATCAAGAAAGTAGTGGCAGTTTTTGCTGATCCTCAGGTAAGTCTTTAAACTTAATTCTTTCAGTCACGGGGAACTTTGGGAATAGGCGCAAAGTGGGAAGCAGAAGCTCAGAAATAAAAGCAAAGAAGTCGGGTGAGAGCACTTATGCAGTTACTATCTAGAGGGATGGGTTGAAGCTAAAGTGGTTATTTGTTCCATATTTAATAACATTTCAATTAATTAATTGATTGATTGATTAAATTAATTAATTAATTAATTATTGATTTAATAACTTTTTTCATCAAAAATGAGCCAACTCAGGGATGAGAGATATGACCAATGGGCTGTGTTTCTTGGTACTGGTCAGGAAGAAAAATAAGATAAAAAATTGAAGGAATTTCTGATTGTGTCAAAACCTGGAGGTGTCCTAAAAATACCAAGATCCAGAACCTGGGAGGACATAGTTCAGAAGTCTAGATAAAATATATTTTAATTTCAGTAGGTTAAATTTTTTAAATTTTAATGGTGCGTGAGGGTTGAGGAGATGGCCTTTTCTAGATCATATTCAAGGGGACAGATCCTGAGAAAGAAGCATATTAGAGAGAAGATTGATTTTATAGACCTAAGACTTCTGTCTATCATATTGAAGGTCAAGGAAACAGACTCTTGAGGCCTGAGTAGGTTGATTTATACCAGCCAGTCTCCTAGCCATGTAGCTAGATAAGAATTCATATTAAAAGTCAGAATGAGAATTATTTAAAATGGAGGTAGGAATCAAGAATTTATAGTGACAGTAACTCAAGCTGTATTTATACAGCTTAAAACTGCACTAAAATTTCTGGGACATGCTATACTTAGTTTCTAAGTTTGCAAAATATTTTCCTCATGAGAACACTATAGTGCAAGTAGTACAAGTGATGTTTTATCCCTTTTGCAATGAGGAACCTGTTGTTCTGAGAAATGGCATGTGGAGTTTGCCCAGGGTTACACAGATGCTAAGAGTCTGAAGGGGATCCAGGTCAACCGATTCCAGTCCAGGACACTATCCCATTTCCTACCAGGCCTGCTGCTACTCATTCAGTTTTGCAAATAGCGGAATAAAACAAATTTTAAAAAATTAAATTTAAAAGTCTTCATAAACTGTGACATCTTAAACTTTTCATTTGTCTCTAGAACCTCCTGCCCACCCAATGATTTTATGTTTCCTTAAGACACCTCCTTTTAGGCTGCACTTACTATCTCCTTTGATTTTAGACTAGACAGGCCTTCATCAGAGAGGAGCTCTCTTTCTGACTCTCTATTGTCCCCCTTCCTTTGTCCACCCACAACCTCTTTGGGTCTTAACTCTATCTGTGGTGGTAAGCCATTAAATATCACTGCTTATCAGAATCAAAGAAAGTGAGGTCAAAACCCTGCCATCCCTCAGTTTCCCATTGCTTACTCTACTTCCAATTCTTGAGCATGGGCAGGGACTGTCTGTTTCCCAGCAGTAGACAGGATCTTGCCTGAGGTCAGAAAGAATCTTGCCTTTGCCTTGCAACCCAGACACTAGCATTGTCTTGGCTCTGTCCTCTGGCTCAGGGACAGGCTCTCATCTCTGTTCTGTGGGTCATCAGTGAGGTCTTCCTTGTGGTCTCTGGCTCATAACACAATGCAATAAGGTATGTTTTACAGAAAAGATCTGAATCTTGTAGTAGTCTAGCAGGCTTTGATTAGAAATTCTGAGACTGTCAGCATCATATAACTTATGCAAGGGAACAGCTGAAAAGCAGTCTAGCTGGCTTGGCTGTTGTTTAAATGAACTTATTTATTTATTTATTAGCATCAGAATGACTAAAGAATTACATTGTGCTCGTATGGAATTATTAGAGCCATAAAGAGACTTAGAAATAACCTAATCTGGGCTTTCCCAAATTAATTTGGCCGCCAAATAACTTGGAGCTTGAAGTATATTTCCAGAAATTATAAATGCTTTAAATGGGGGATGGGGGTAGAGGGGGCAATTCTGGGATTATAGAATACCACCAGCCAATTAATCAACAACATGAAAATGCCTACTGTGTGCTGGGTTCTGGATAACTGGAACAGAAGAGGCAAATACTTTGGGAGATAAAGCAGAGTTAATGAAACCCATTCTTATGTTCTCCAAAAGAAACGTTTCAGATAATAAATATTTGTGAAATACAAATTTATATTAACTGTTTTTAGAGGGGAGAAATTATCATTATTCTTGAATATTTTTGTAGAACTAGTATTTGCATTGTAGAACAAACCCTAGGAATTCATAGATCTCACTTTAGAGAACACTGATCTTGTCCAACTTCCTGATTTCACAGTTGAGGAAATGAAGGCTCTGAGTAATTGAATCATGTGCCTAAGGACACCCAGCCTAGCTGGTGCTAGAGCTGAGACACAGATTTTGTACAAGTCTCTTTCTACTATTCTAAATTGCCTTTCACACTGGATCAGTTTCTCCTGTCTACATTAATGGAGACTACACATAGGCAAGATTTATTTACCAGTGCTTCCTGGTTTTCAGATCGAGTACATTCTGTAAACATAAACACACACTGAGCATGTAGGCACAGAGAGAAGATAAATCTTCATCTCATCCTCCCCTTTCCTCCTCTATTCTCCAGGTAAGATTCCTTGAGGGTAAAGACCAAGTTACAGAGACATGGTTGATTGAAACTAAAATTTTGACAGCAATGAGTTACTCATATCAGTAATGCAGGTTAAAGGGGACTAGCAAAAATAAGCTCAGATTTATTAAGGAATTCTTTGGGGGAGAGAACTGTGACCCTCCTCAATCTGAATATAAACATGGTGTATGATTCTAATTATATGATCCTGCATACCTTTCGCCTTGAGAAGTTACTATAAATATCCATAATCACCTTAGTCCTTTATGTTTTTCTTTTTGAGGTGTCTTACAGTAGCATCTGCAGTTTTGAAGGATCATGTCACGCGGAACATTTTTGAACTCACGTGTGCAAGAGTATGCAATACATTTCATTTTGAGCCTCCTAACTAATCCTGGCCATTATGTTTTCTTTTCTTTTTTTTTTTACCATAACAAGTGTGAATTCTACATTCCGCATTTGATTTACGACCACCTACTACAACACAATCAGTGAAGTAGGGGAATTTGTTCATCTCTCATGTGGCAGTTCTTGCTCCATGTTATGGGAAAAATAAGTCTGCAGTGGCAATCCAATTTCCCTGATTTTTAACATATTCTACTTGCTTGACATATGAGGATTCCTAAACTCCAGGTACAATTCTCAAGCAATCTAGGTGAAATTCTACCAAGCAACAGGTATCAATCAATCATCTCTGGATTTTTTCAAATGGAGGATCCAAACACAAGGCTATTTTTCCATTTATCTTATCTTGGACATCTAAGTACATTCAGTACATCAGGCTCACTGTAATATTATACAAAGCATAATAATTAATAATGTAAAACCTGAGTAAGAGGAATTAGAAGCTTACTGAAAGCAGAAAGAAATGACATTTTGAATTAT
>JAQQSW010009975.1:0-13105 GCA_028646575.1 Pseudocheirus occidentalis | reverse complement strand
CCAATATTCTACAAACTATTTGGGAAAATTGGTGAGGAAGGAGTCCTACCAAACTCTTTTTATGACACAAATATGCTACTGATACCTAAATCAGGGAGAGACAAAATGGAGCAAGAAAAGTATAGACCATTCTCCCTCATGAATATAGTTGCAAAAATCTTAAATAAAATATTAGCAAAAAGATTACAGCAACTTATAACAAGAATAATACATTTTGACCAGGTTGGATTTATTCCATGAATGCAAGGATGGTTCAATATTAGGAAAACCATCAGTATCATTGATCATATCAATAATAAAACTAGGAGAAACCATAGGATTATTTCAATAGATGCAGAAAAAGTCTTTGACAAAATACAACATCCAGTCCAATTAAAAACACTAGAAAGTATAGGAATAAATGGAGTTTTCCTTAAAATAATAGGTTGCATCTTCTTAAAACCATGAGCAAGTATTATATACAATGGAAATAAACTAGAAGCATTTCCAATAAGATCAGGGGTGAAATAAGGATATCCATTATCACCCCTCTTATTCAATCTGGTACTAGAAATGTTAGCAGTAGCAATTAGAGAAGAAAAACAAATCAAAGAATCAAATTAGGCAAAGAAGAAACTAAGCTATCACTCTTTGCAGATGACATGATGATATACTTGGAGCATCCTAGAGAATCAAGTACAAAATTTCTGGAGACAATAAACAAATTAAGCAAAGTTGCAGGACATAAAATAAACCCACGTAAGTCCTCAGCATTCCTATATATTTCCAGTGAAGTCCTACAGCAAAAGACAGTAAGAGAAACCCCAGTTAAAGTTACTGTACACATTATAAAATATTTGGGAATCTACCTGCCAAAAAAACCCAGTACCTTTATGAACACAATTACAAAACACTTTTCACACAGATAAAATTAGATCTAACCAATTGGAAAAACATCAATTGCTCTTGGCTAAGTAGAGTTAATATAATGATAATGACAATCTTACCTAAATTAAATTACATATTTAGTGCCATACCAATCAATGTACCAAAAATTACTTTGTAGAGCTAGAAAAAACAGTGACAAAATTCATTTGGAAGAACAAAAATTCCAGTATATCAAGGCAATAAATGAAAAGAAATGTTAGGGAAGGTGGTCCAGCCATACCAGATTTTAATCTCTATTGTAAAGCAGCAGTCCTCAAAACTGCCTTGTACTGGCTAAGGAATAGAGTAGTGTATCAATGGAAGAGATTGGATATGAAAGACTCAGTAGTCAACAACTATAGTAATATACTGTTTGATAAGTCCAAAGACCCAAGTTTCTGGGTTAAGAATTCACAATTTGACAAAAACTGCTGGGAAAATTGGAATATAGTATGGTAGAAACTGGGCATAGACTACCATCTAATGCCACACACTAAAGTCAAGTCTAAATGGGTGCACAATCTAGGTGTAAAGGCTAATACTTTAAATACTCTGGGGAAGCAAGGAATAGTTTACCTGTCAGATTTATGGAGTAGGGAAGACTTTATGACCAAAGAAGTGTTGGAGAGAATTATAAAATGCAAAATGGATAACCTTGATTATATCAAATTGAAAAGTTTCTGTACAAACAAAGCTAAAGTAACAAAGAGTAAGAGAGAAGTGGGAAATTGGAAAGAATATTTACACCCAGTGTCTCTGATAAAGGCCTCATTTCTAAAATATACAGGGAATTAAGTAGAATTTACAAGAACACAAGTCATTCCCCAAATGACAAATGGTCCAAGGAAATGAAGAGGCAATTTACAGAGATAGAAATTAAAGATATTTATAAGCACATGGAAAAATTGTTCTAAATCACTATTGATTTGACAAATACAAATCAAAACAAGTTTGAGGTACCACATCTCACCAGTCAGATTGGCTAAGATAACAAAACAGGAAAATCAAAAGTGCTGGAGAGAATGTGGAAAAATTGGAACTCTGATGCATTGTTGGTAGAGCTGTGAACTGATACAACCATTCTGGAGGGCTATCTGGAACTATACCCAAAAGGCTACAAGTAATTTCATACCCTTTGACACATTAATATGACTCTTGGGGTTGTATCCCAGAGAGATCATAGAAATGGGAAGAGGACCCATATGTTCAAAAATATTTGTTGCAGCTCTCTTTGTGGTGGCAAAAAACTGGAAATTTAGGGGATGCCCATCAATTGGGGAATGACTAAACAAGTTATGGTATATGAATGTGATGGAATACTCTTGTGCTATAAGAAATGGGAAGGAGATTGACTTCATAATTACCTGGAGAGGCTTATATGAATTGATGGTGAGTGAGAAGAGCAGAACCAGGAAAAAAATGTACACAGTCATAGATACATCATATGTGTGACGTCCAATTTTGAAAAACAGGACTCTTCTAGCAACGCACAGTTAGAAGACAACTCTACAAGTCTCAGAATGGGAGGACATGTCTACATTCAGAGAAAGATCTAGAAAGACCAGAGTTTAAATGGAGACTGAAGCAATACATGCTATCGTTCGTTTGGTTTTTTTTTCTTTTTTCCCATTGTTCACTCCATTGGTTACAACAATTCTATACAACCAGACTATTGTACAATGTGAGTTTGCAGATCCTGTATATGACTGTATTCTACCATGGTGGAGCGCAGGGAGGAAGGGGAGAAAATCTGAAACTCAAGTGATTCTGGAACTGAATCTTGTAAACTAAAAGTAAACAAACAAGTCAATAAAAGTAATTTAAAAAAATTAAAAATATATATTGGACTACCTGAAATCCACGATCAAAAAAAGAACCTAGAAAGCATTCTTCAAGCAATTCTCGAGGAAAATTTCCCTGATGTTTTAGAAGCAGAGGGCAAAATAGAAGTTGAAAGAATTCACCAATCACCTCTTGAAAAAGATCCCAAGAAGAGAACTCCTAGGAATGTTATTGCCAGGTTCCAGAATTCTCGAATCAAGGAGAAAATATTGCAACCTGCCAAGAATAAACAATTTGAATACTGTGGAAACACAATCAGCATAACCCCTAACGTAACAGCTTCTACAATAAGGGATCAAAAAGACTGGAATATGATATTCTGGAGATCAAGGCAGCTAGGATTAAAACCATGAATCACCTACCCAGCAAAATTTAGTATAATTTCCAGGGGGAAACATGGTCATTAAGTGAGGTAAAGGACTTGCAAGCATTCTTGAAAAAAAAAACAGAGCTGAGTAGAAAATTTGACATTCAAATACAAGAAGCAATAGAAGGTAAATATGGAAAAGAATTCATAAGGAACTTATCAGAGTTGAACTATTTACATGCCAACATGGAAAAACTATAACTATAACTTATGAAACTTTTCTCAGTATGAGGATGGTTGAAGTGAATATAAATGTGTGTTTTTGTATGTATGTGTATACATGCATATATGTATACACATATGTCTATATATGAGGGTGTATAAGCATATAAATATGTATGTGACTGTATCTACATATGTGTACATCAAAAGAGGGCTCAGGATCAATTGAATAGGGCGGGATGATATTTTAAAAGGTGAAAGTGAGAGTTAGGAGAGGAATAGTATGAGAGGAGACAGGGAGAGATAGAACAGGGTTAATCATCTCATACAGAAGAGACAAGGGATAATTGTTACAATGGAGGCGAAGAACAGGAAGGCAAAAGGGAAAGGGTCATCCTTACTCTCATTGAAGTTCACATACTGAAAGAATGACACTTTCTAAATTGGGATTCTTGGCCACAGGAGAGTAGGCTGGAAGGGGATGGAAGGAGGGAGAATGGAGGAGGGCAGGTTTGGGGGCAGGGTTGTTAGAAGCACACAATTTTGTAAAGACACAGGGACAAATTAGACAATAGATCTAGTGTGGGGGTAGAATAGGTAGGAGGAAAATATACAAGTATGGGGGTATGGAGATCCATCTTGCCCTACCAGAAAGTCAGAGGGGTAATGGGGGAGGATAAAAGAGAGAGAGATAGAGAGGAGGGTGTATACAGTGGCATTACTGTTTTGGGGTGGTAGGTAGAGGAAAAATGGGGAAAACTTTGTAAATTACAATCTCATGGAAATGAATGATGAAAAGTAAAAATAAACAAAAGTTTAAAAAAATTAAAATAAATTCCTCTCCCTTCCTATTCATATTAAGAGTTTGTACATACCATAACTGACTCTCACCTGTTTTCAATCTCATTGTTATTTATTTAAAGCACAATTGGGGATCTCCTAATAAATTAATGAATTCTCTCAAACAATCTGCTGATATTAGAAGGTTCTGACTTTTGTTAGAAGGGTCCATATAAGGGAGGTAGATATATACAATTTAGTTTTTGTTGTTCAGTTATTCAGTCATGCAGACTATTTGTAGATACATCTAGTATATATGAGTAGTTTTCTATTTTTTCTCTAGCTCCTGCTTCTATGCTGCCATCTTGACTCTGCCCCTCTAGCTCAATTTATAAATGAGGAAACTTATGTCAACAGAGTAAAGAGACTTGCTCAGGCTCACATAGCTAGTAAGTATTTGAAGGCAGATTTGAACTCAGCCTGGAAGTCTTTCCTCTGTGCCAGCTACATGCTCAGATTTGCAGAATAGCCCCATGCTAAACAGATAAAATGAAGTTTGCTAATTCTCAGTGACTAGACCTGCCTTTTGAGTGACTGTAAAGAAGGCTAGTTGGAATTTGTAAGATGTTGACATATTCTAGGGATGAATTTACTAGGAGCATGATGAAAAATTCAAAGAATTTTAAAATAAATAGTCAAGTTGAACGTGAGATTTTGGAGAAGTTAGGTGGCACAGTGAATAGAGTACTGGGCCTGAAGTCATGAGGACCTGAGTTCAAATCCAGCATTAGACAATTAAGATTCACTAGCTATTAAGGCTTACTAGCCATGTGACCCTGTTGTTCTCCCCTATTGTTCTCCAAAAAGCAAAATAAGTGAGATTTTGAATTAATAAAAACTCAATTGGATATCTTACCCTACAGAAAAGTCGGGGGTGGGGGAGGGGATAAGAGGTAGGATAATAGAAGGGAGTGGAGACTGTGGGAGAGCATAGTTAGAAACAAAACAAACACTTTTGAAAAGGTACAGGGTCAAAGGAGAAAGTAGAATAAGTGAAAAGCAGGATAGGATGGAGGGAAATATAGTTAGTCTTTCACAATATAACTACTATGGAAATGCTTTGCATAACAGCATATCTACAACCTATATTGAATTACTCGCTTTCCCAGTGGGGGTGGGTGAGGAAGAAAGAAGTGAAATAATCTGAAACTCAAAATTTTAAAAACAAATGTTTAAAAAATGTTTGTTTGTTTATTTGTTTTACATGCAACAGGGAAATAAATATATAACAATGGGGTATAAAAATCCATCTTGCCCTATAAGAAAATTAGGGGGTTTGGGGGAGGATTTAAGAGAGAATAGATTGGCAGAAGAGGTATTCATTGTGCTTTCTATCTTGGGGTGAAGGTAGGAGAGAGAGGAGGAGAAAATTTTTAACTTAAACTCTTGTGGAAATGGATTTTGGAACTAAAAATTAAATTTTAAGAAATTTCAAAAACAAATTGAGATTCCTAAGGGCATGTCTATCTTATCTACTCTCCTTCAATTCAGTCTTTACTTTTCACATATCTATCTATCTATCTATCTATCTATCTATCTATCTATCTATCTATCTATCTATCTGTCTGTCTAATCTATTTGTCTGTCTGTCTGTCTATCCATGTATCTTTCTATCTATATATCAATATCTATCTATATAATATATTATATATGAAAAGAAAGAGAACGAGAGAGAGATCTTCCTAGCACTTAGCACAGTTCCTGACACATAGTAAATATTTAATAAATGTTCATTCACTATTAACTAGTCACTAAATTTATAGGAGATAGCTTTATCTTTTTCCCTAGTTTATAATGTCTTTGTTCTGGAGAACTTTCAGACTAGAGTGCCACAATAAAGAAGAAATTTTTATCTTTCTTCTCAATCCAGAAGCAGAAAATGAAGCTTTATAGGAGAGGCACCAAAAGGAGCAGCCTGTGCTTACTAGATAAGCCTCAAACAAGTTTTCTATTTCCTTCCAACATGTGCTGAGAGCTAATACCTTTCTTAAAGGTCATAGTTCTATAGTTTTAAAGTAATTTACAGAATATATGATACAGCCTCATTTTACTGATGAAAAAAACAAACAAGCACCTACTATGTGCTGAACATTTTGTAAATATCTCATTTGACTCTCACTGCAACCAGGAAAATCGACACTATTATTCCCATTTTACTCTAGAGGAAAATGATACAGATAGATTTTAATTTACTTGCCCAGGATCCCACAGGTGGTAAGTTTTTTAATTAAAATTTGAACTCATTCCTTCTTGGCTCTAGCTCCAGCAATCTATCCAATAAACCATCTAGCTACATCCCAGAAACTGCTGCTCAAACCAAGGTCCCACAGGTAGTGCCAGAACCAGAATTTGAACCTTGGTTCTTTGGCTCCAAATTCTAATAACTCAGTCTATACAGATTTATTCACTATGAATTATGTCCAAGATGATTTTTCAAAACCAAGTATGTAAGCTCCCCTCATGGGATGGGGGAGTGGTTCTAAGCATGATTTCAACGTCATTTACTTTCAAATATAAACATTTCTAATTTAAATGTAAAATAGAAACAAATTTTAATTATTATGGGTTGTCTTTACCATTTACTAAACATGTAGTATCAAATAAGTAGCCTTACTCCTCAGTTATCAAAACTGTAAGTGAATGTTAAACTAGATTATCTTTCAATTCCATTGAAAGCTATAGTGTTCCATTCTAGCTAATAGTGTTCTCTGACTGTAACAGAATTTACTTGGGAAGGTATGGCAGAAAAACATGAAAAGTTTAAGACTTCAAGGATCTGCTATTTATTTTTGTGGGTATCCCCTTTATTGATCCATACTATGATCCTTCTAAGACAAAATCAATTCTCTTCAAGAGTGACAGTGTAGATGGTGAAAAATGAATCACCCTGGCCAAACTGGTTATCAGGTTTCATAAACTATTGAAATATGAAGGTGAAATTTTGGTACAATGTAAACATATATAAAAGTTATGTGGTACTCAGTGACTTTGCCATATAATTGGTATAAATTAGAAGGGAAAAAACATTGCTGTATATGAAGGCTTCCTAAAAGTGAGGGGAGGGATTCCAGCTGGAAGTTAAAAATATTGGACTTGAAGGAAGAGAAAATTAGAGTGGGTAAAAGTTGAGGGAAATATAGCTTCAGGAAAGTATAGAATATATTCAGAGCATGATGAATAAGTCCACTTGCTATAAAAAAATCAGTTGAAAATTTGAGGGGGAGAAGCATTTGATAATCAACCAGGAAACATAGGTGAGCTCTAAGTTTTGAAATGAAATTAATATCAACTTTAGGAGTTTGAGTTTCATCCTCTAAGCAAATGGCAGCTATTAAAGACTTTTGTAAAAATGAGAAAAAAATGAGAAAAGTCATATGATAGAAGATTAATGTTGATGCATATGAAGCAGGAGAAGAAAACTATAGCTCCACAGAGATGAAATATGCCTTGACTTCTTGCTAAAGAGAATTCATGATTTGATGCTCATTATTGGTCCCTTGGTTCCTGTGTTGGGTTGGAGATGGATGAAAACATGCACTTTTGTGACTTCCAGTGGCAAAAGTTCTATGACTTCATCTTAAATAGCATCTGTAACTACAGGCTTATTGTTGATCCCTTAATTCTTGGGAGGAAGAGCGTGGCAATCCAAGCCACATGTTTCCCCTTCTTCCTTCCATTACTCATTTCTTTCTGCCCTCTTTTTCTCTCTCTCTGCTCCCCCTTCCTTTTCCTCTCCTCCCTCTACACTCTTTCTTTGTCTTCTCCCCTTAATTCCCATTCCCTTGGATAATATAATTTAGCTAGTCTGTCCCTTGATGGTCTTTTGGTTAAGGGAGAGAAGGGGTTATGTTCACCATTGGGAAACAACAATGACAGCATTTAAGCCCTAGCCTAAGGTTCATTTAAAATATGTTTTCCATTTCTATTCAAAGGTGAAAACATAATCAAGCAGAAAGTGTGAGAAGAGTGTGATTTCTCTCTCTTCTGTCTCACAACATATACTCAATCTAAAACATAAACAGTCTAGATGAGTTTAGAGCTAGCAGCCCATTCATGGGAAGGGGATACCCCTGGTCTAACCTTACAGGTTACATATATGAAGTATATTTTGAGAGACACTTCAAGCTCAAAAACTAGTTAGAGAGCCAGAATATTTGTCGTGATTAACAGAGCCTTCCAAGTTTCCAAATATCTAGCATATGATAGTAAATATTTGTTGAATGGAATTCAATTAGCAAGATAGTATCAAACACTATGATAAAGAGGTGACACATTTTCAGGGGCTTGTTTTTTCTTCACTGTTTATACATAAAAGTTCTTCATTAAAAATAAATAATCTTATCTTTATTGAAATGCTCAGAAGTAATGTGTCATAATGGCTAGAGAACTGACTTAACAGTTTGAAAGACACTATATACCACCACCATTAGTACAAGTTATTGCTACTCCTGTTGCTGCTACTGCAGCTACTACTACTACTACTACCACCACCACCACTACTACTACCATTACTACTACCAGTGCTACAATTCGAGGCAATTTGTTTTCATGCACTTTCCAGATATATCTAACAGTGCAGAGATCATCCAGTAGAAATGGGGAAAGAGAAGAAAATTTCTGAAGGCCATAGTTGCATAGTATCAAGGCCCTAAAAATAGAAGGGATCGCAAAGTCTATCAGGTCCTCAATTTACAAATGAGATGATGTAAATTCTGAGAGGTTACATGGATTGATCAAAGTAACAAAGATAATAAATGTTAGAGACGACATCTAAACCCTGGTTTTCTGACTACAAAGAAGCCTAGACCTCATTGGGAAATTAGAGTTTAAACAAAGTATCATACAGTTAGCAAATAGGGTATTGGTGAATCTCAACTAATTAGGCTACTGTTGTTATTCTAGTTTCTAACACTATACAAAATGATAAATAGATGATTTGCCTTCATGATAATATGAATAACCTGAATGTTATATTGGATACCATATGGGGTTTAAAGGGTTGAAGAACTGGGTTCACATCAGAAACAGGAAATTTCTAGCTGCACATACCCTGAGAAAGTCCATTAGTCACCTTAAGCCTCTGTTTACACATCAGAAAACAGGCATATCTATCTCACATGTTCGTTGTAAAAATCCAAGGAGCCAAGATGACTGAGTAAATGGCAAGTCACTCTCACCCTCCTGTATTAACCTAGAGAAACCTAGAAAATATATCCCCAGGAAAAACCATAGAAGAGTAGAGACAGAGGAAAGATATAGTGCAGGAGACGTTTAGTTCAGAAGGCTAGGGGAATTAATGAAAAAGAACACTCTTACTAAGTCTGAAGGGTCCAGTATTGCATAGGAGGCATCTTGGCAAATCAGCAGGAAGGCCCAACTCAACAAACCAGTGAGAGATCCTGAGCCGCAGGGTGGTGCAGCAGGTAAGCAACAATGCAAGGAATCCACCCTCCCTCACTTGCTTTAAACAAACAGAGGAACTGAAAGATGCCAGCATAGAGAAGTACCGTGAGCTCTGGTAGATAGGCATCCACCAGCAGCAGAGCCTACCTATGCCATAGTACAGCCCCAGGTGGAAATGTGCCCTACGGTGGCCAGACCACCACCACCTCCAGGCTACTAGGAAATGCAGAACCTGATTTTATCACACACCACCCACTACAATCAGATCCAATTCAGGACCAGGTAAGCTGCCAAACACCTACAGATTCCAGCTGCCAGCATATAAGGCCCCAACACAGTCATCTAGTAACCAGGCCCTAGATGTCAGCACAAGGAGCAAGAGACAGTGCCTCAGGTGCCCCAGAAGCAGAGATTTACTTTAAAAGCTGGGAAAAAAGCAAACACCATTAGTGACTATAGAAAATTATTACGGTAACAGGGAAGATCAAGATACAAATTCAGGACAGGACACATTGTAAGTACATATACACACACCCAAAAACTAAAGAGGAATATTAATTGGTCTCAAGCCTAAAAAGCCTTCCTGTTAGAAATCAAAAAATTATTTTAAAAGTCAAATAAAAGTAGGAGAAAAAAGATAATTCCCTTTAAAATTCAATAAAAAATGAAAAAAAGTACACTGATGAGAAGAATTCCTTAAAAAATAAAATTGATCAAATGGAAGAACTACAAAATCTAAAAGAAGAAAACAGTTCATTAGAGACTGGAATTGGGCAAGTGTAAGGTAATGACTCTATGAGATAGCAAGAATCTGTTAAGCAAAAACAAAAAAAAATGAAAAAAATAGAATAAAACATAAAATGCCACATTCATAAAACAATTTACCTAGAAAGTGGAACCAGAAGAGATAATTTAAAAATTATTGTTTTACCTGAAAGCTATGATCAAAAGGAAAAAAAAAGAAAAGAACCTTGAGAACATCTTTCAAAAAACCATCAAAACTGCCCTCAGATCCTAGAACCAAAGGGTTAAATAGTCATCAAAATAATTCACCAATCACCTCCTGAATGAGCGCATAAAATGGAAACTCCAAGGAATATTTTAGCCAAATTTAAGCTGAAAATATTGAGTTAAACACAAAGCAAAAAAACAAATATCGTGGAACTGGCATTAAAATTATGCAGTACCTTTGAGCTTCAACATTAGAAGTTCAGAAGGCTTAGAATATGATACTATGTAAGGCAGAAGGGTCCAAATTACAACTAAGAATCAACTACCCAGAAAAATTGAGCGTACTCTTTCAGGGGAGGAGAGGGATATTCGGTGAAATTTGGAATTTACAGAGCATCCAACAAAAAGACCAAAGCTCAATGGAAAAAAATGATCTTCAAATACAAGACTGAAGATAAGGATAAAAAGGCAAACAGGAAAAAAAAGTTACTCAATAAGGTCAAATATTTCACATTCCTACATGAGAAGATGATACTTGCAGCTCTTTAGAATTATATCAATTTATTATTTTTAATTTTTTAAATAATTTTTATTTGTTTTCTTGTTTACATCAATAATTTCCATGAGATTTTTGACTTACAAATTTTCTCCCCATCTTTCCCCTACCCCCAATCCCAAAACAGCAATCCCACTATAAATCACCTCACCCCATCTGCTCTCTAACTTTCTGGTAGGGCAGGGAGGGTCTCCCTACCCCAGCCCCTGTATATTTAAATTCCTAGTTGCAGGTATTGCAGAGCTTAACATTCTAGATTCTTTCAGATACTCCCTTGTCATCCACCCCCATTGGAAGGACAAGTAATTCAATACAGGCTGTGCATGTGTAATTACACAGGACAGCTTCACAGTGGACATATTGTGACAGTCTGATCATATGTCCCCCCTTCCTGTCCCCCTCCCCTTGTTCTATTCTCCCCTGTCCCTTTACTGAAGTGTGTGCTTCCAGCTTCCCTCTCCCAGACCCTGCCCTCCCCTCCCTCATCCCATCTCTCATCCCCATGCCCCCTACTTTCCTGTGTGGCATGATACCCAGTTTAGAGTATATGTCATTCCTTCCCTAAGCCAGATTCAATGAGACTAAATGAAAGTAAAGTTGTAACAGTTATCCCTTGCCTCTTCTATAAGGGATGATTAACCCCATTTTGTCTCTCTCTGTCACCTCTCATTCTAGTCCTCTCCCACCTCAGAATTTCAACTTTTAAAGTATCATCCCTTCATATTCAATTGATCCTATACCCTCTACATACGCATATACACACAAGCTCAGATATGTATTCATACACATATATAGCCTCCTATATAGACATATGTGTAAGTATATACATATATATGTATACATACACATACACACACACATACACACACACTTGTATTCCCTTCCCCTATCCTCATACTAAGAAAAGTTTTATAAGTTACTATTATCATTTTTCCAAATTGGTATGTAAATAGTTCAACTTTGATACGTACCTTATGATTTCTTTCCCATGTTCACCTTCTCATGCTTCTTGTGTTTGACTTTCAAATTTTCTCTTCAGTTCTGGTTTTTTCCTCAAGAATGCTGGAAAGTGGGGGAGGAGCCAAGATGGCAGCATAGAAGCAACAAGGTCCTGCAGCTCCCACACTACCACCCTAAACACCCACAAAATATGACCCCAGACAAAGTCTATGACTCTCAGACTCACAAAAATACAGAAAACACATCTCTCTCTGAAGCAGCTCGGCAGCAGGGGCTCATCCCAGCAGGCCAGGAGCCAAGGCCAGCCCAGAGACCAAGGCCAGGCCCGGGGCAGTGGGAAGGAGCTGAACTGAGCAGCGCAGCAGCCAGTCTTCAGGAGAGAAGATCTACAGCCTCCAGCAACTCCACATCTATCAATGTGTGAAACACAGGTATTGGAGAGAGGCAGCACAGCAGGAGGGGCTCATCTAGCAGGCTAGCAGGCTAGGAGCCGAGACCAGCCCAGCACAAAACCTAAACGTGGCCAGGCCAAGCCCAAGGGTGGTCAGGAGGAGCCGAGCCTCGCAAGCCAAAGCTTCAGTCTACTTCAGAAGAGATCTACTACACCTGAGGGAATCTTCCCATCCAGCAAACCAGGTTTAGAGCCGGTCAGTGAAAGTGAAATTTTGAAACTTAATTTGGGGGAGAAAAAGCATTTAGGCCAATCTGCTCCAAGGGCAAGGAAGCAGTGGGGGAAGGGCATGATCTTCTGTATCTAGCAGCAGTCTCCACTGGGCTGCTTCAGAGCCCCTGGCCTGCAGACTCAACAGGGGGGCTGAATTGATTGATCAGGGCACAGTGTTCTTGCTTTGAGCAGCCTGGATCCAGATCATGGTCTTGGGAGGTGGTCCTGGGGTATGCTGTTTGGAACAGAGCTTTACCCCCGGGAAGCAGAGTTTCACATAGCTAAAAAAACAACCAATTATATGACTGGAAACCATGAGGAAAAAGAACCAAAATAAGAACAGCAATAAAACTCTAGAATCCTTCTTTGTGCATAAAAAGGATCAAAGCATGGAATGGGAAGAAGACAACACAGTCAGAACTCCCACACCAAATGCTTCCAAGACACTTGAAGA
>JAQQSW010009974.1:0-13105 GCA_028646575.1 Pseudocheirus occidentalis | reverse complement strand
GCTATACTCAACCTCAGTATCTTTTTCCTATTGAGGTTATTATTTTTTCATTAGGAAGCTTGGCATTTCCCTAACAATAAACATCAAATCTCAGAAGGAAAAATTCTTGACCTAGAGGACTCTAACTCAACCTCAGAGCACAGTTTGTATTAGGTAGAAAGTTTGTTTATAGAAATGCTTAGCATTATTTACCCAAGATTTTCCCTAGACCTTAGCATACTTTCGGTATTTTATTTATAACTTTGTTGCCTGCTTAAATTATTCCCTTGTTGCAGGAGAAGCACTAAACTAATAACTTCCTTCATTCGGTATACGATTGAGTCACCCATCTTCCAGTAGCATAATTTAAGGCAGTCACTCACTAGGTCTTAATGGGAACTTTGGGCACAGGTTTTCACACTCTTAATGGCCAGAGATGAGGGTCTTTGGAATCTGAATTGGAAGCATGTTTGCAATTCCCATTGGTACTCTAGGTCTCCTGCAACTCAGCCTCTCCTTCCCGTCACCATTCGAACAAGCAAAAAAAAAAAAAATAGGTCTTGCCCCTACCTTCTGAAATATGATGATTTGACGTTTCAACCCATTAAGGACAATACAGAATACCAAAGGAAACGCAGAATTAAGTATGGCAGCATGTTGCCACAGGAGGGTGCTATCTCCTTAAAAATGAGCTTGCTTAGGGACCCAGATTCACCAAGCCAAGGATCTTCTGAGTTGGAGTTAAAACTGTGAATGAAAGTTATTTTCTTGTTTCGTTTTGCATTAAAGCTTCTTAAGGCAGAAAATAACTTAGAGAAATAAAGAATGTGATTTTTAAAAATAAAAAAGATTTAAGTAGAATCATTATAAATCCCACCTTCTCTTAAATTATTTGCAGTACAATGAGGAGTCTGTACTGAATGTTATCTAAGGTCTCTTTCAGCTCTAAATCCTGTGTGTCATCTTTCTATGAAAAGGAAAGAAAAAACTCGCAGGTAAAAGGAAGGGCAAATGAGGGGGTGGGAGGAGGTTTGCTGAGGCATAAGTTTATTTACATGACATGATTATTTTTCAAAGCATTGTCTTGAAAATCTTTCACTATTTGCATTGGTCAGTCCAAGCGTTTTGTTTGCAAATACACTGTAGTTTCCATGAAAGAAAATAACTATAAAAATGGATAACAAATATAGTTTAAAGCTTTCTAAGCACATTTAAAAAAAAGTCTTCCACAACATCTAATAAGACCAATGTTTTCCAAAGATCTTGGAGGTGGTATTGGTCTAACAGCTCTGAACCCCCAAAATGAGGTTAAAATGAAATGAGGAAAAGAGAGACAAAATTAAGAAATAAATGGTTTCCAGGGGGAAAAAGAGAACAGTTCATTAACATATTCCTATAGTTGAAGGTCTTTTTTATGTATCTATCCTTTGGCTCTAGTTTACACAATGAAGCACCTCCAATTCTCACCCTGACCTTTCTTCATTTTACCTTTGACTTAGTTCAAGTAAATCAAAGGTAATCTCCATAACTCAATGGGTTGTAATGTTGGTGTTGTGAGTGCCCTGTCCAATGAAGCAAACAAGAAACCCACTGATGCCTTCTTCTCCTCTGTGAAATATTTCCAGGTCCTCTAAATCCTCAGTAGTGAATCCTATCCAACTTGGTCGGAATCTTTCTCTGAACCTCTTTAGTCCACATAGACAATTACTAATTCCGAATGTATGCTGTGTGACTGTCTCACCTACTTTTCCAGACATATATTTCTCTGATGACATATTACTCTACTTCTCCTACGGAATTCCCTATTGGTTACAGGCTGTAGCTTATTCCCATCTATTGAGCATCTCTCCACAGCCCTGTAGGTGAACTACAATGTCACTGTTTTGAAGACTATAAAATCCCATGACTCACAGTCCTGGGGAATTACCTGGTGTCAATAGGAAGCGACACTGCTTCATGGAGAAGTTTAGAGACATAAAAAACACTGGGTACTTTCCTAAGTACAAACTAGCCTACCGTTTTCCTGGTGGACCTAACTCCTATATACAACATATATGTATCAGTAGATTAGATCTGTGGATAGTTCATGCAACTGCAAATAGTCTTGAGCAGTATTATCAAACTCAAACAGAAACAGATCCCTGCAGGCTGCATATTTTCTTAGAAAATCATGAATTTATATTAACTGTGTTGTATTATATTTTTATTTATTTTGCTAAATATTTCCCAAATACATTTTATTCCTGTTCAGGGGCATTTTGGAGGTTATTTGCAGTCAGTGGGCTTTGAGTTTGATACCTCTAGTATAGATAGTAGGTATTTTTCATCTGCTTTCTTTTCTCCCCCTATATAGATAGGTTGAACTCTCTTGAATTATTATGGATCTTATTTAAGAGGCTCTCTGATATTTTGGAGCTTGATGTAATCAGCACAATATCATTTTCCAATATGAGCATCTGGAGGAACCTCATCATCTATTCTATGACAAGGGTTCTTAACTCAACAAAATGGTTAATGAACTAGTTTGATAACTATACTTTGATTAGTTTTCTTTGTGATGCAATATATTTTATATTATACATTTAAAAAACATTATTCTGAGGAGAGATCCATAGGTTTCACCAGACTACCAGAACCATGACACACAAAAAAAAGGTTAAGAATCTAACAAAAGACTTTATACTAGATTATGGAAGTAACAGGGAGCCACTGGAATTCATTGAGTGTAAAGAGGGATGTTGTAATGTTGTTGTTCAGTAGTTTCAGTCATATCCAACTCTTTGTGATCCTAGTTGGGGTTTTCTTGGCAGAGATACTGGAGTGGTTTGCCATTTCCTTATCCAGATCATTTTACAGATGAGGAATTGAGGCAAAGAAGATTAAGTGACTTGCCTCGGATCACAAAGCTAGTGCCTAAGGACAGATTTGAACTAAGGAAGATGCATTGTACCAGCCAGCTGTCCCAAGAGAGGTGCTAGAGTGGGTCAAATATCCAGGTTGCCCCATTTCCTTTCCTGATGGTGTTTTTTTGTTTTTGTTTTTTGTCTTTTTTACCAAAAGACAAGGCAGCTTTTTTTCAGTATTTGATAGGTACCTGCTAATCTTAAAGAACACAAAGTCAAAAAAAAAAGTATCAATCATGGATTCAGGACCCCTATCATTTGTGGATTTCTAAAGTCAACAAAAGTCACCATACTCTGCCCTGCTGACCTGCTTTATCATATGGAAACTGGGGAAGGTAAGAGGAGAAGAGGCGCATTGATAGAAACTAAGTACCATGCAGTCTTGTTATATATCCTTGTTATGTTAGAGCTAAGCAAATCTTCTTTTGTTAATTGTTCAATGACTTATGAGTGCCTCACTTTAGCCCAAAGTACATCCTGAACTAACAGGTTGTCAGGCCCACACAAGCATACCTCCACTCAATAAATGTGAATGGTTCCTTATTATTTCCAAAATCTAACATAAATTCCTTTATGACATTTAAAGTTCTTTATAACTTGGGCCCTTCCTAACTTTCTAGCTTTATGACTCCTTTCTTCTCTCTATACATACTTTATATCTGTTACAATGCTGTACTTACTGGTCCTCCCATATGACATGCCATCTGTCCTCGCCATTCCTTTGAACTGACCATCTCCCATACTTGGAATAGTCTACTTCTTAGCCAGTTTTCCTGGCTTCCTTCAAACCTCTGCTCAAATCTTACCTCCCATAAAAGAGCTTTCCTGGTTTTCCCTACTGCTAGTGCTTTCCCCTTTGAGATTATATTTTCCTCATATTGTATAGATCTTATATAAGACTAGCTATTTACATATTTTCTCCACAATTCTAATTTGGTCTCCTAGATAGCATAAACTATTTTTGCCTTTCCCATACCCCCAATACTCAGCATAATTACAGATGTATAATCAGTATTTTATAAATACTTCTTAATTGACTTCCAACTGATTTCAGATTGGACTGCATGTTAGACATATTAAATATGTGACAACCAAAAAAATTGCCTCATTATATGTCAAGAAAGGATGAAAAGAAAATGGTCTAGACCTCTTAAACCTAAAGATAAAGTGGAAATATAAAGAATCTACCTTTTACTTCCAGAAAGAAACACCCAAAAGAAAGCTAGGAACATCAAATCTAGGATATAGGCCTACCCTGCAAATATGAGTTTAGCCGTACATGACAAGGAGATGGATGTACAATAATAATGAGGCATTTGAAAAAAATTTGGAGAAAGATAGACCTGAAGAGGTTACTTATAATAATAGCAAACATTTATGTAGTACTTACAAGTATCAGATACTGTACTAAACACTTTATAATTATTAACTCATTTGATTCTTACAATAACCTTGGGAGGCAAGTGCTATTATTATTCCCATTTTACAGAAAAGGAAACTGAGGTAAACAGGGGAGGATACATAAAGGCAAAGATGAAGAGTAATGGAATAGAGAAAGGTGTATTATGTGCCCACATCAAATTGAAGGCTAGCAATGGGGAATAGATGAACCCTGTGGTCTCAGAAAAAGAAGTTCCTACAAGGAGTTGGTTAGGATTGGGATGATTGAAAAGGAGAGGAAAGGAAGAAGATCTTGTTTTGGGGGTGGGAAAAGGTTCTACTGATGAATCCTCCTAAGGCTGAAGAGAGATGTTCTGTGAAGGGAGAGAAGGAACTTGTTCTGAGTGTGGTGAAGGGGATTGGGTACTAAAAAAGTCTACTTGTCAATCCTAAAGGGAATTAGAACCTGGGGGAATGGGAGAATATTGACCCAGGAAATAGATTTTAAGGGAAACAGGTGGGAGAGGGGAACTCAGGGAAGAATATAGATCAGTAGTAGTGGGCTACCACATTGAGGATGTTGTTAAGAGAAGGGCAGCATTTTCTTTAGCCTCTGCAGTAATCGGTAATGTTTTTTGGAATGAGGTACAATGGGAAATGGGAATCCATGAGGCAATCAAGGCAGCGGTAAAGCCACTAACTTAAGAATCCACTAATACCTTGGAAGCTTTGGTTATATGAGGAGTACAGAGAAAAGAAAGAGGACAGAAAAATTATTAAGAGACCTTATTCAGAGAATGAGGGTCCAAAGTAGACAGAGAGAATGGATAATGAAAGTGATAGAAATCATTTTTAGAAAAGAGCACAAAAATGAAATTTAAAAACAAACTAATGAACAAGACTAACTGAAGGGAAAGAAATAATAGAGGAATCTACTTGACTATCTGAGACTGAAAAAAGGGCAGGGGGAGAAATGTATAATGTTATAGGAAGAGGAGAGAAAGAGGAATTAACCTGTATAATACCAAAGGGAGATCAAGGATGAGAGGAAGGTAAGGGAGAGAGCCAGTGGGAACAAAGATACCTTTAAAATGACTAAGATAAAATAAGTGAAAGAACATAACATCATGTTTACAACAGAAGAGGAAAAAAATTGTAACT
The DNA here is from genome assembly GCA_028646575.1 of Pseudocheirus occidentalis. Taxonomy (NCBI): domain Eukaryota; kingdom Metazoa; phylum Chordata; class Mammalia; order Diprotodontia; family Pseudocheiridae; genus Pseudocheirus; species Pseudocheirus occidentalis. The sequence continues at coordinate 7,682 of JAQQSW010009974.1, read as the reverse complement.
TGAAAAAACACAATTATTAAAGAAACATAGGGATTAGAGACAGATAGGTAGAGACACAATTCTCATAACTTTAAATATGCTTGTTTAATCCAACAGAGAATCAATTCGGAATTACTCAAAGTGACAAAAATATCCATACCCTCTGAATATGAAACTCCATTTCTAGGCTTATATTAATAACTAAAACTTTAAATGGAAAAAACAACTACACAATAAAAATCAAAAGTAAGTGTTAACAAAATTATAAAGGTCAAGCAGGACTTGAATAAATTGATATGACAGGTTACACCCACTTGTTCTTTCTTAAAGGTGGGAGGTGCATGGGTATTAACATGCTGTACATGCTTTTGGACTTTTTCAATGTATTGATCAATTGTACTATCTTTTAACTCTGAAAAATATTATTTGTTATTTGGTATGGCTCTCTGGGAAGGAAAAGAAGAAGGATACTTGGGGTAACTATGATAATTTAAGGAACAACAGTAATCAACAAAAACTATTTAAAAACACTAATACAATCAGAGATCATAAAGTGAATCAAATTATTCAAAAAAGGAAAATATCATGAAAAGGAATGCACTAATGTAAAAATGGAGAAGTATAGGAGAGGGGAAATCATCCCACTTAATCAGGCTGTGCAAATACAGGCAAGTAACATTTAATCCAGTAAGATTCTTTATTTCCTATAACTTTCTGTTAATTGAATAACTAAGAATCTGTGATCTGCTGTAGATTATCATTTGTAAATGATTTGCTCTTCCTCTTTCATTTTTTCATCAAAGATAACTTCTATGTTTATTTAGATTATTGTGATAAGAAAATGTGCACAGATAAAAAAATAGGTGTATAGGTCAGTATTTTTTTTCCATAACTAGTTTTGGTAACATTTCATCATTATGCAAGAAGTCATTAAATGTCTCATACACTTTGACCCAGAGATCTAACTGCTAAGTATATAAGCCAAAAAGGTCAAAGACAGAAAGAAAGATTCCTCACATATAGAAATATTGAAGGCTGCACTATTTTGGCAACAACAACAAAAAATAGAAATAAAATGGGTAAACTGTGATTTGGGAATAGCTGAAAAAATACAGTATATGAATGTAATCTGATATTATTACAATTTTTAAAAGATGATGAATATGGGAAAAACAGAAATATGAGAATACTTGAATGAGGTAATACAAGTATGGAGCACTAGGAGAACACAATGACCCTTGATAGCAGAGAAGGAAGGAAGTATTTTCCTCTTTTTGATATAAAGATGGAGTTATCAATTTATGGATGTGAAATGTTTATACTTTTAAATACAGTCATGTTTTTCTTTTTTTTGCTTTTTGTCTTCTCTTTTTTTGCCCTTTGGAGGGCAATTGGGGTTAAGTGACTTGCCCAAAGTCACACAGCTAGTTTTTGTGTCATATATCTGAGTGTTGTAAGGATCAAAGGGATAATATTTGTAAAGCACTTTACAAACCTTAAAGTACTATATAAATGGTAGTTATTATATAAGTGCTATGGTTATTATCAATAGAATCTAACTAAAATAATGATATTGGTGTATGTCTGTAATCACTGATACTGGGTATAAAGCCATGCATGAGCAGCTTTCCAAAGGACTACTGCTGTGAACAGTTTTCAAGTTTCTGATTACATAGTATAGCAAACTCTTAATTGATTCAATAACAAATCAGAGCAAAACATTCATAGAAAATCAACGTACAGCATTCAGAATGTAACAACTTACCACAAAAAATCAAACTATAGCATTCACCATGTCACAACTCAACAACTTATTACTAAAATGGTCACTTAGTTTTCACCAAAGTGGTCGCATAGTTTTTGACAAAGTACATTCATTTAGTCCAGTGGTTCTCAACCTGTGGGTCACAATCCCTTTGGGGGTCAAATGACATTTCACAGAGGTAGCCTAAGACCATCAGAAAACACATATTTCTGATGGTCTTAGGAACCGAGATACCACTCCTTTTATCTGTCTCCAGGCAGGTCCGCCCACATGCAGATACACCCACATAAGAGTATTAAAGGGTTGCAGCATTAGGAAGGTTGAGAACCACTGATTTAGTAAATCTCAAAATCCTTAATTCAGTCATAAAGTACAAAAGTCAAAATTCTCCATCCCAAGGTCACAGTAAATCATAATCTTCTCAGTCAGTACAAAGTATCCAAGTAAAGTCTTCTTTCAGCTTGACTCGAGGCTGGCTCTCAGTTTCCATGGCTCCTCTTCCATGGTCCCAGCTCCAACTGTCACCTGGGTTCAAAGGTAAACAGCTCCCAGTTCCTTGTCCAGCTACTTGTCTAGTTCTTTTTCCAGGTCCCATTCTATACTGAAGTTCACAGTGTCCAGTCCACCTCAAGTCCTTCACAGTTCCTGTTTCTGGGGAGACAAAACTTGACAGAGCCACAATAATATTCATACACATTGTTGGCACCATCATCAATTCACTATTTGCCAGTGAAAGCAAATCAGATCCATCAGCAGGTCTGAGAACTTAACACAAATCATCAACATAGTCATCAACACAGATCCATGAACAAGATCCAAGAAGTCAGCACAAATCATCAGTAAAGTCCCAGGACCTCCAAAACCCTCCTCCAGGACTTCTGTAAACATACAACCAGAAAATTCTCTTTCAGGGATTCCAGTTAGGTCCCAGGGCTTCTGTACAAAGTATCACAAACAAACATCAACACAAACAGAGCAGACAAACTGAGTGCCAGGATACCACAAGTTTTCTCCTTCTTGATTCTGCTACCACAAGAGTCCTCTTCTCAGTTCTGCTCGATTCTCAGTTCAGTCTTCAGTCTGGCAGCAGCTGCCCTGCTTCTACCATGCTTATCCCAAGAAGTTCTGACTTTCCCCAAAGTCACTGAATATCAAAGTTTAGGTTAATTTCATATGGAAAGCATTATTAAGTTTGTGTAGACTGTCTTTACCTCCTCATCAAATCTAACAGTTGTTAGCTGTAGTTACTTTAGTGGTGATCTTTTTGCCAAAGTTTAGCAAAAGCACTGCCATATTAGGTGAGCAAATGTTTCATGAAGTAAAGTTCCATGTTGCCTTTGGACACACAATAAATCCAATTATGTCAACTCCTTTATTTCTACAGAGGGAACTTGTGCAGTCTCTGTTTTGGTGCAAATTCTGTTCCAGTTCCCTTTTAAGAAGAAATAGCAAAAATGATACATTCATTTCCTCTCAATTATGTCTACTCATTGGTGATTAGACAAAGTTTTCACATTTATACTATAAACATCTGCTTATGTTTATAGGCTAGTGCCAGGCTGTCAGTCATAAGCATTCACTTACAATAAGTAGTCCCTTACTAGTTAAAAGGTACCACTGTACTAAGTGTTGGGTATACAAAGCAAGGTAAAAATGTGACCCATGCCTTCAAGGAACTCATTCTTATGGAAGAGACAACATGTGAATGACTATAGACATTCAACAAGCTATACATATACATGTACGCACATATATACACATTAATGTAATACAATAATGTGTATATAATATACTATACATATATAATTCACATATATAGACAGTGTTCATTCAGTATAATACATAACAACTTTATGCATTTAATTTTATATGTGTGCATATATAATGTTGAATGGACATTATTGTTCACCATACACACACATATGCACATATATATGCACACATGCATAGCAAATGAGAGATAACCTTGAAGGGAAGGCAAAGTTTAAAAACAACATTTATTTAAGCCACGATTTCACTTACCTCTATGAACGTGATTCTTATTTCTAAAGTATATATTCAGATCTCTTCCCTAGTTTGTCTCCTGAACTCCAGTCTTGCTTCATAAACTGCCTATAAGATATTTCAGATGGGATATCACATAGTCATCTCAAACTCAGTTTCTGCTGCATTTATTATTTAATATATGTTTCTAAACACATGGGGCATTTCTTTCTGTCTTTTACTTCCTTGGGGTTATAATGTCTAGTAGTAGAATTGCTGAATAAAAGAGTGTAGTAGTTTAGTCTCTATTCTAATATAATTCTGAATCAATTTCCAAAACAGTTGGACCCATTTGCAGTTCCAGAAACAGCATATTATAGTGTCTGTTCTCCCACAGCTACTCCAACATTGACTATTTCTATATTTTACCACCTTTGTTAATTTTTGATAGTGAGATGAAACCTGAAAATTTGTTTAATTTGTAAGTTCATTCTTAACCATATTTACATATGGTTTGAAGATCATTGTCTTTGATACTAAAAAGATGAAGCAAAAAGAAATGTCTAATACTTGTCAAAGAGCTGAAAATCCATTACCTACAGCCATTTATATAATTATTTGACTCCTAATATATTTACACTTTCATTTTCTTTAGCATTTTATTTATTCTTAATATTTTAGAATCTTATTTACTCCAAAATACTAGAAGTGTTGGGCTGGACTCACTTCACTTTGAGGCCCGTAATTTTGCAAAACACAAATTGATGCAGCTACAGCAACCATATTTATAGGCATATGTGTGTATACACATATGCACATATGTCTTTATTGTGAATATATGTATATAAGCATGATTTTTCAATTACTCTGAAACTGAGATAGACTTAGAAAATGGTATTATGCGAGACTGATAATTAGAAATATAATTGCAAATGTAAAAATATCAGTCCATGTTTTGAGTATTACAGAGTTAAGGGTTCTGATTGCATAGGCTATTATATAATAACCCAGGACAAGGGACTGATTGGCCACAAAATTCTCTTAGATTTGTATTTCTTCCCAGTTAGGAAGTAAGAAAATTAATTTGAGATAAGCCATCCAAAAAGTAGGGTAGAGTAGAGGTTTTCACAAGGTCCATCATGGGGAACTTGAGGAAGAATGGTAATAGAAAAGAAGTGGAGAGGTGGCTATATTTCCAAGGCACTGATGAGGTAGCAGTAGACCCAGGCAGCTTCTGGTGCTTGCTACATTTGAAGTTACCTCTTATAAAACCATGAAAGACAACTTCCTTCTGAATGGACAAGCTGAAAGTTTCCTGTGACTGTGTGATTTATCTTAATCTTGAGTACTTTCTTGCCCAGGAGCTAGAGAGAAGCAAATAGTCAGAGAGAGGAACAGTGAGTGTTGGGAACTGCCCAACCCAAACCTAACTTCCATAATGCTCATGGACACTCTGATTCTTATGCTGTTGGATGGCTCTTTGTTCACAGCAGTGTAATAAAACATCATTTGTTTTAGTCCATTTTTTCAATTCAAATTCTTTCACTTTTGAACAACCTATTAAACTATGAAGGCAGCTAGGTGACTTGGGGATAGAATTCCAGGCTTGGAGTGAGGAAGGCCTGAGGTTAAATCTAGTTTCAGACACATACTAGCTGTGTGACCCTATTGACCTCAGTTCTTCATTTGTAAAATGAACTGGAAAAGAAAATGGCAAACCATTCCAAGAAAACCTCATCTACAGTCACATCTAGCCAAGCATGACTGAAACTGAATGAAACAACTGAACAACTACATCAACCAATGAAAATACTATTTCACTCACAAGGACTTAGTTGTACAACATCTAGACATTGTGGTCATTTCAGAGAAATAGAATAGAAAAAGCATTGATTAGATGAAGAGTACTCAAGGAAGAACAAAAAGCAGGATGAGGGGCCTTGAGATTATGCCATAAGAAGCTTACTTGAAAAAAACTGTACATATGGAACCTGGAGGAGAGAAGCCTTGGTAGGAAGATGTGGATGATACTGAAGAAATAAATAGCCGTGTTCAAATGTTTGAAAGGCTGCTGTTTGGAAGAGAAATGAAACTTGTTCTTTTTGTTCCAAAGTGTAGAACTAGGAGCAGTCAATCAAGATGCTCTTATTTAATGTGTATTATGTGCCAAACACTAGACTAAGAATAAGAATAAAAATATAAGCAAAAAGATAGTCTTGGCCCTCGGGAAGCTTACATTCTAATGAAGAAGGCCATACATAAAAGGAAGTTGTAAAGAAGGGGCTTAATGTAAAGGGGGAAAGGGGACCAACTTTTCTATTTATTAGCACTATTCAAAAGCTTAATGGACTATTTTGGAAGGTGATTGGTTTCCACTAAAAGGAGGTCTTTCTTGCAAAGTTTGGGTTTCTACTTATGGGCTTATAGGAGATTATAAGAGATACAGGACATTCTTGTTCAAGTATGGGTGGACTAAGGGCCTTTGAGGTTCCTTCGAAATTTGAGAGTCTGTGGTCCTCCTAAAAACAAGAATATTTCCCATCAAATGTCATAATTCTGTTTTGCTTATATTTATTATTTTATAACATATCACCTCTGTAATTGTCTATAAGTTTCATGATGGCAGCTACTAGGTTTTATCTAATCTTAGAATCTTTTTCTGACTCCAGTAAAAAAATAATATTACTTGGAATGTTATTTTATTCTCATTTTTTAAAAAATGAGTTGACTTTTCTAATCTTTACAACAATCCTGTTTGGTTGTTTTATAAATGTCTAATCCAAAAGCACCTAGCCAATAAATGGTAAAACTAAGACTAGAATCCAGAGGGTAATTGCTCTTGCTTTAACATGCTTTCATCTGGATTGTAGTCTTAGGTGGTGGTCCTGGGGTGTGCGGCCACTGAGCTAGAGCTTGTGAGGGCTGTAGAAATAGTACCCTCCTAATAGCTCCATCAGTTGTGAAAACCCCAGCAATTTGGGACAAAGCGCTCTCCATTCTGGAAGCAGAGTTCTACCATGGCAAAGAGCTCAAAAGTCAAGTAATTGGCTGGCAACATGAACAAGCACAGGAAGCACAAACAGACCATAAAATCCTTTTTTGGGGCACAAAAAGGATCAAGACATGGAGCCAGAAGTAGACAACAAAGTCAAAACTACATCAAAAGGCGACAAGAAAAATATAAATTGGTTACAGGCCATGGAGAAGCTCAAGAAGGATTTTGAAAATCAAATAAGAGAGGTGGAAGAAAAATCGGGAAGAGAAATCAGAATGATGCAAGAAAATCATGAAAAGAGAGTCAACAACCTGCTAAAAGAGATCCAAAAATACAATGAAGAAAATAACACCTTAAAAAATAGACTAACCCAAAAGGTAAAAAAGGCCCAAAAAGCCAATGAGAAGAATGTCTTAAAAAGTTGAATTGGCTAGATGGAACAGAAACTTTAAAAACTCACTGAAGAGAATAATCCCTTCAAAATTATATTGGAGCAAATGGAAGCTAACAACTTTATAATAAATCAAGGTCCTATTAAACAGATCCAAACAAATGAAAAAATAGAAGGCAATGTGAAATATCTCATTGGAAAAACCACCGGCCTAGAAAAATAGATCTAGGAGGTATAATTTAAAAATTATTGAACTATATGACAGCCATGATAAAAAAAAAGAGCCTAGAAACCATCCTTCAACAAATTCTGAGGACTTTTCACACAAATAAAATCAGATCTCACTAATTGGAAAAATATCAATTGCTCATGGGTGGGTAGAGCTAATATAATAAAAATGACAATTTTACCTAAATTATATATTTAGCATCATACCAATCAATCTACCAAAAAATTACTTTATAGAACTACAAAAAATAGTGACAAAATTTATTTGGAAGAACAAAAATCCCAAAATATCAAGGCAATTAATGAAAAGAAATGTTAGAGAAGGTGGCCTAGCCGTACCG
>JAQQSW010009973.1:0-13105 GCA_028646575.1 Pseudocheirus occidentalis | reverse complement strand
GCATTTGGTGTGGGAGTTCTGAGTTCTGGGCTCTCTTCCTCCCGTTCCATGCTTTGACCCTTTTTATCTATAAAAAAGGATTCTAGAGTTTTACTAGTGTTTTTATTTTGCTTCCTCTTCCTCATGTTGGCCAACCAATTAATTGGTTGTTTTTTTGTTTTGTTTTTTTTGGTCTGTGAAACTCTGCTTCCAAGGGGGTAAGCTCTGTTCCAAATCACTGGGGTTTTCCCAGCTGCCGGAGCTATTAGGGGGGTGTTGCAAGTCCCCCCAGCTTTGGCTTGCTGAAAGTGCACCCCAGGACCACCACCCAAGACCACGATCCGGATCCAGGCCACTCATCGCAAGAGCACTTGGCCCTGATCAATCGATTCAGCCCCCTCTGCGGTGTCCACAGGCCAGGGGCTCTGAAGCAGCTTGGTGGGGGCCACCGCTGGTTCCAGCATTTCCCTTCCCCCACTGCTTCCTTGCCCCGGGGGTAGATTGGCCGAACTGCTTTACCAATCCCAAATTAATTTTCAAAGTTTCACTTTCACTAACCGGTCTCTGAGGATATGAAGATTCCCTTAGGCAGGTGCTTTAGATTTTCTTTGAAGTAGAGGCTTGGGAGGCTCACTTTTTGGGCTGGCCGGGTCTTTGTCCACTGCGTGCGAGCTGCCCCTCTCCCATCCCGTTCCTCACACCTTGGCAGATGTGGAGGTGCTGGAGGCTGTAGATCTCTCCTGCAGACTGGCTCTGGTGCCCACTTGGCTCAGCTCAGCCAGGCTACTTCCCACTGCCCGGGCCTGGCCGTGGTCTCGGCTTCAGGCTGTTCCAGCCTCTGTTCTCGGCTGCCGCGATGAGCCCCTGCTGCTGAGCTGCCTTCAGCAAGAGATGTGTTCTATGTATTTTTGTGTGAGTCTGAGAGTCCTAGACTTTATCTGGGCTCATAATTTTCTGTGTGGTTAGGGTGGCGGTGTGGGAGCTGCAGGACCTTGCTGCTTCTACGCCACCTGGCAGGTTGGTTTTCTAAGAGGCAAAAGAGCTAGAGGTCAAATTGCCAACATTTGCTGGATTATGGAGAAAGCAAGAGAGTTCCAGAAAAAAATCTACTTATGTTTCATTGACTACACTAAAGCATTGACTGTGTATAATAATAAAATGCAGCAAATCCTCAAAGAGATGAGAGTACCAGATCATCTTACTTGTCTCCTAAGGAACCTATATTCAGGTCAAGAAGCAACAGTTAGAACCAAACATGGCACAACTAATTGGCTTAAGACTGAAAAGGAGTACAACAAAATTATCAACTTATGTATAGAACTTATATGCAGAGTACATCATGCAAAATGCCCGGCTGGATGAATCAAAAGTTGGATTTAAGGTTGAAGGGATAAATATCAACGATCTCAGATATTCAGATGACACTACTCTGATGGCAGAAAGTGAAAGGAATTAAGAAGCCTCTTGATGAGGATCAAAGAGGAGAGTGTAAAAAGCTAACTTGAAGCTTAGCATCAAAAAAACTATGATCTTGGTAACTGTCCTATCATTTCCTGGCAAACAGAGGGAGAATGGAAGCAGTGTCAGATTTTATATTCTTGGGCTTAAAGATCACTCTAGATGGTTACTGCAGCCATCGGCAAATATGGACAATATAATAAAAAGCAGAGACATCATTTTGCTGACAAAGGTCTGTATAATCAAAGCTATGACTTTTCCAGAAGCAATGTATGGCTGTGAGAGTTGGATTATAAGGAAAGCTGAGCACTACAGGACTGAAGCTTTCAAATTGTGATGCTGGAGAAGACTTTTGAGAGTCCCTTGGACAGCAAATAGATAAAATCAGTCAACATTTAAAGAAACTAATTCAGGCTATCCACTAGGAGGTCAAATACAAAAGCTGAAACTTAAATACTTTGGTCACATAATGAGAAGATGAGACTCACTGGAAAAGACCCAAATGTTGGTAAAGATTGAAGGCAAAAGAATAGGGAACAGAAGAGGATGAAATGGATAGACAGTGTTACAGAAGCAACAAATATGAACTTAGACTTTGAGTGACAGTGGAGGATAAAAGGGCCTGGTGTGCTGTGGTTCATGAGTCACAATGAGTTAGACATGACTGAACAATTGAACAACAACACCCTTGTAATAGTGTTTTATATCCAAGTAATGGAGAATTCTTAACTGTTATCTTTATTTCCTTTTAAATCATATTGCTGTTAAGTTCCATAGTGACCAGTCTCCCAGTCCAAAATGAAATGCTGACTGGTTTACTCTAAAGAGCATATTAGCAAACAGCTGCAAGAGAATTGAGTTGCCATGAATCTCAAGAGGTTAATAGAAGTTTCTCAGTTTAATCTCTGAGCAACACATTGAACTTTTGCAGAAAGCTCAATTCATCACCCAAAATGATGAGGCACAATTAGGACTGAAGAAAATAAAATTAGCTTTGATAATGAAATTTCTGTTCGAGAAAGTCCATTACTTTCAACTATGGCTGGGGTGGGGTGAGCCCATCCTCCAAAAATTCCCAGTTATCTATCTGTCTGTCTGTCTATCTATCTAATGACTTCTAACTTATGGAAACCTTCAAATATAACCCAGGACTAAGTTTAGGACTCAAAGAGAGACCATTCCCGTGTTAATTTTAGATGTGATCCTGATATGTTGTAAAGAGGTAATGTAATCTTTACCAGAAATCATGAACAAGAATTGCTGTATTTCATCAAGCACTTAGAACTGTCTTAGTTAGTGTTGTATTAATGGCTATTCATATTGTTCTAAAACACTCATAGGAGATAATTTGAAGATGACATATCTTCAGGCAGAGATGATATACTGGAAAGGATACCAGGGCTGGAATCCAAATTTGAATTCTGGTCCTGTAACTTAATGATTATATAACCTTGGACAAATCACCTTAGTGTCTTGTCTTTGGTTTCCTCCAACATGATCTCTAATGTATCTTCCTGTTCTAAACCCTATGACCTTTCTTCTCCAAAGGATGTATATGTTGATCTGAACAATTAAACAAATAATTAAAGATTTATTAGGGTCTTACTATATATAAGTTACTGTGGATACAAAATGAGTCTGCCCTTGAGGAGCTTACATTCTATAGGGGAAATGCAACATTTATACAAGTATGTATAAAACAGTGAAAAGTGAGGTGGGAGAGACCTCTAACAACTCAGGGACAGGGAAAGGAAAAACAAGGAAGACTTCAGAGAGGAAGCGGCACCTTTACTGAGCCTAAAAGGAAAAAAGGAAGCTTAGAGCAGGAGGGAATGTGTTAGAGATATGGAAAATAGAGCTGAGTAGTAACTTGTCCAGAGAAACCTAGAAAGTTAATTTATTTGAAGAACTGGAAGATGCTGAATGATGATACAGTGCTAACATTCTAATAGGAGGAGAAGGAGCAAGTATTCCTTCAGAATTTTAATATCTTTAACAGTATTGAGGGAGTTAAATAAGTAAAACAGATGTCCTGGGGGTGGAGTGATTCTGTTTTGAGGATTTTAAGAGAGGGAAGAGAAGGGAGAGTACAAGAAGAAACACATTAGGAAAGGAGGAAGAAGGAGGCGAAATTACTATTTTTCATACTTAGGGAGCATGAAAAGAATGTACAAACATGGAAGAAGGGGTGGAGGGAGTGGGCATTGGATGAACCTCATGAGCTCTTATTTGAAATGGGCAAATGGGAGTTGAACACACACAAAGTTTGGTTAAGAAATATATCAAACTCTTGATCAACTTTGAATGACTTAGCTATTCTCAGCAATACAATGATCCAAAACAGTTATGAAGGACTTATGATAAAAAAAAATGCTATCCCATCTCCACAGGAAAGAACTGATAAGAGTCTGAATGCAGATCTAAACATAATTTTTCTTTGTTTTTCTTGCTTTTTCATCTGTTTTCTTTCACAACATGACTATTATGAAATTATGTTTTGTGTGACTATACATGTATAACCTATATCAAATTGCTTGCCTTGTGGGGGAGGGAAGGAGTGAGAGAATCTGGAACTCAAATATTTTTTAAGAACATGTTACAAACTGTTTTTGCATGTAATTTAGGGAAATATTAAATTTTAAAAAGAAATACATCTAATTCAGCAGGGAAACAAGTAGGAAAGGGAGTAGCTTAAGAGGAAAAATAACAGTAGAAGGGAAGAGTTAGAAGTACATCAAACATTCTGATCTAGAAAAGGGGATGAAAATGGAAAAAAGGTTAGAAAAGAATAAGGATCTAGGAGGGTGTTACTTAGATTACTGTTAGTCTATGGTTGGGGTGGGGGAGAGGTTGAACAAATTATGGTACATAAATATCAGGGAATATCATTGAGCTATAAGAAATTATGAAAGAGATGATTTCAGAGTATCCTGGATAGAAAGAATGTGAAAGTGAATGAAATGAAAAAAATGAAAAATAAATGAAAGAAAGTGAAATGAGCAAGACCAGGAGACTAATTTATACAGGGGAAACAAGACTATAAACAAAAGCAGTTTTGAAAGACTTTAAGAAGTCTGATCAAAGAAATGAGCAACCATGTCTCCGGAAGGCCCATAATAATGCATATTTCACAGTGTGCTGATAAATGTTTAACAACTAGCACTCTAGAATAAAGAATGTACACATGATACACTTTTAAATTTAATTCATCATTAACATTTTCTCCATTACTTTAAGTTTAGTCAATCAACAAAACAACAAATCAAACCCTGATTCCTTGCTAACATTTCTGAATTTTCAAGCAAACACTGATCACACTAAAAATTTAACAGTGGGCTCTTGAGAGCCCAAGCAGGCTCCAGCACACTGCTGCATGTTACCCACCCACCTCTTTAAAGGGGATGGGCATAAGAGACAGAGACACGGATTTTTTGACTTGGTCATTGAGTGCATTTGTTTTGCTTAACTATTTGTTATAAGGTTTTCTTTTTTGCCTTCTTTTTGTTAATTTGGAGGGTGGGGAATAAAAGAAACTAGAAGGGACTAGGAAGCATAACGCTCAAAAAGAAAAAAGAAAAAAAGAGCCACGGAATTTTTAAAAAATTCACATAAGACAACAGAAGGAAATTCATAAGGAAGCAAAGACAAGCAGGCCGTTTTGAAAATAATGTGTAGAATTTATTGTATACTTATTTTAAAAATAAGTTGTGTGTGAAATAGAAATTTATGGTTCAATACAGAATCCTTTTAATGTTCTACTATGTGTACAGAAATAGTCTTTTGGTGTGTTTAAACTTGAAGTAAAAAATAAAAATTTAAAAATAATTCAAAGTTTCCAAAGACACCATAATAAAATAAAATGAAAGACACTTAAGAGTTGTGTGACCCTGGACAAATTACTTAGTTTCTGTCTCAGTTTCCTCAACCGTAAAATGGAAAAAACAAGAGGACCCATACAGGGCTGTCATTAGGATCAAATGGGATAATATTTGAAAAGCATTCAGAGTCATAGGCACCTAACGCATGCTTGTTCCTTTCCTGTCCTTCCTTCCCCCACTTGTTTTTGACTCTCTAGACTTTGTTATCATGCCTAAAAGGTATCTTCTCTGCTCCATCACTTTCTGTGCCCTTTTATATGTTATCCCATTAGAAAATAAGCTCCCTCTAGGCAGGGACTGTTTGCTTGTATTTTTACCCTCAGCACTTTGCACAGCAGCTAGCATATAGTGCCAGCACTTGTTGCCTACCTGCTTTTTAATTTTAATTATATGTATTTAAGATTATTTTATTATAGACAAACATGACTGTCTTATCCCCAATAATTTCTTCCATTTGTTGGATAAAAAAAAATCTACCTTTCACAATTGAAACAGTTAATTCCATTTTCTTTCTTTAAGGGTATATTTTAATATTGACAGAAATTAACATATTATTATTTTAATAACTAATTATTAATTGTAACCCACCATTTTCCCTTCATTTTCTGTAAGGTTAGTCAGTCTCTGGAGGGCATGCCTGGTTGATCGAGATTGCTCCTAGCCCTCAAGGCACAAGTCAATTTTGGGTAGGACCCCACCAAACTTTGGGAAGGGCTCTACCCTAGGAGATCTAATTTCTGTTTAGAGTATAAACAGAATCCAGTCTGGGTGAGCCTTTATCCTGACAGAAGGAACCCCTGCCTTTAGTCCTATCCATTAGTGAGTTTAGGATGACCTAGTTCATGAAGAAGAAAACTAGCCAGAGAGTCTAGATGGAGATGTCTTCCCCTTGCCCAGATTCCTGAAAGGCTACTGAGTCTCATAATCAAGCCACCTTTTCAGGAGGAAAAGCTAGAGACTTTTAGCCTACCTCCTCATTTAACATCTACTAATGAAGGCTGATTTTCACTTTCAGGGGAATTACCTTTTAGAAGGTATTTAAGGCAACTCAAGGTCTTCTTTGTGGTCTTTAGTTACTGAGAGTAACCACTGACCAATTTATTGATTTCTGGTTAGCCTAATTAATTAATTACCCAGAAATGCTGTCTCTAGGAATTTTCATTTGTCACAATCTTTAAGTCTTGCATCCAGCTGGAATTTGCTGGGGTATACAGTATAAGAGGTGAATTCAAATCCTTTTTCTTCCAAGTTGCCAAAAATTTTCCTCAAATGTATTTATTAAATAGTTGATCATTTCTCTAGTTTTTCTTTTCCAAAATTTGTCAAACACCAATCCTTTGAATACATTTGGTTGTATCCTGGTGCACTTATTTCATTGATAAAGAGAGGGAATTGGAACTAAAAATGAAATAAAACTGAATTTTTAATGTTAATCAGATTAAACCTCTTTTTAAAAATAGAGGACTCATATGTGGCACCTGCTCCATAGCCATATCTCAAGATAGCTGTGATTAAGGCATACCTGAAAGATATCTCAGAAATTGGACAGGCACTTGGCTCTGGTTTGGGCTTTTTGTCCTGAGGCACTGGCCCTCTGAGTGTTTGGCTTAGTGTCTGAAGTGTCTTTCTGGCTCTAGGCCCTATGCTTTTGCCTGTGGCCCCATTGTTTCCAGCACCAGAGGGGGAAACATAGTATACTATTGCTCAGCAGCTATGAAATCTAATAAAGTATTTCACTAAGGAAAAAGATATGTCCTATTCCATGCTGGCACAGAAACATGGGAAGGAATTAGAAACTGATAAAATGGAAGAGGGGTAAAAAGAACTTTCTAACAACTAAAGCTGTCCAACAATGAAACAGGATATCTTGTTAAGTTGTGAAGCAAAGTTATAGTCTATGCAAGGAATCAGTACTTTGGAAACAAAAATGAAAAACAGTACTAATCTCTGAAAAGCTTAAAATCTATTAAAAACCAAATAACTTAACTAAATAACAAAGTTAAGATGATGAGAGCGTTTAATTCAAGGAGAACTTATTGACCCCATAAAGATACTCTTTCCATATCTTGAGTTGCTATTGTTGAAAAAAAATTTCATGGCAATTAATATCTTATCACCAAAAGACTGGTTCATGGGAAAACAATATGTAAGGTGCATAGCATGCATTCCTAGTCACAAACATCTAGTCCATGATTACATCTATACCCAAAGCCTTGACAACTTGGTAGGACTTTTCAGAATTTGCAATCTACCAGTAAAGTCTCCAAGTTCCCCAAGTCACTTCTAACCCAACAATCAATCAATAATCATTTACTAAGCACTACCTACATGCCAGGCACAATGTTGGACCCTAGGGAGACAAGGACAAAAACAAAACAGTGCCTAAGGAAAGGATAATCAAGATGGGAGAGATCATATGTGCGCACATGTACATATATTCCCGTGAATGGGGCATACAAGGAAGACTTTATATAATGTAAGAGGCAGTGTTAATAAATATTAGATATAATAGGTACAAGGTAACTGTTTTTAGTGGGGCTGGGGAAAGTACTAGCAGCTTGGTGAATTGGGAAATGTTTCCTGTTGAATGTGGTACTTGAGCTGAATCTTGAAAACTAAGAAGTCTCTAAGAGGTAGAGGACAGGAAGGTGTTATCGGTAACATCTTAGTTGCCAAATTCAATAGCCATTTCTCAGTTCTTGTTTTCCTCAGCCACTCTACAGCCTTTGACTCCGCTGATCATGCTCTCCTCCTTGATAGTCTCCTTCTCTCTAGATTTTCAGGACACCACTTTCAACTAGTTCTCTTATTGCCTATCTTACACTCTCCTTTGCTGGATCCCAAAACGTATCCTCTAACCATAGCTGTCCTACAGGGTTCTGTCCCAGACTACCTTCCATTCTTCCTCTAAACTACTTCATTTAGTGATTTCATCAGCTCCCATGGATTTAGTTACCAATTTTATGCTGATGATGCTCAAATCTACTTATCCTGGCCAAACCTCTCTGCATGACCCATTGCCTTTCAGATGACAAATAAACATCCTATAGTCCAAAATAGAATTTGTTATCTTTCCATTAAACTCTATCCCCCTCCTATATTTCTGATTAATGTAGAAGGCAACATCATCCTCTCCATCCATTAGGCTCACAATTAAGGTATCATTCTCGACTCTTCACTATCTCTCACTGTCCCAGATCCCATGTATTGCTCAGGCCTGCCAATTGCACCTTTGCATCATGTCTCCAATATGCCCTCTTCTCTCCTCTGACATTACTACCTCTCTGGTGCAGGCCCTCATTATGTCATACTTGGATTACTGCGATAGTTTGCTGATGGATCTGCCTGTCTCAAGTCTCTCACTATTCCAATTCACCTTTCATTCAGTCACTTTCATTCCTAAAGTTCAGATCCCAGCCATGTCACTATGTTTATGTCAATAAATTCTAGTAGCTACCTACCGCCTTCAGGATCAAATATAAAAAGCTCTACTTAGCTTTCAAAATCCTTCATTATCTACTCCCTTCCTGCCTTTCCAGTCTTCTTACACCTTACTGCCCTCTACATACTCTTCAATCCAGTGACACTGAACTCCTTGCTATTCCACATACAAAACACTCCGTCTTGGCTCCTTACATTTTCACTGTCTGTTCACCATGTCTGAAGCACTCTCCTTCCTCACCTCCTCCTCCTCCTGGTTTCCCTGGCTTACTTTAAGTCCCAACTAAAATCCCACCTTTTATAGGAAACCTTTCTCAGTCCCTCCTAATCTTACTGCTTTCCTTTCATTCATTACTTCCTAGTTTTCCTATATATAGTTGTTTGTATATATTCAGTTGGATGTTGTCTCCTCCATTAAGCTGAGATGTCCTTGTGAGCAGGCCTCTTTTTGTATCACCAGTGCTTAACACAGAGTCTGGAGCATAGCAGGCACTTAACAAATGTTTATTTCTTGAATAATTACTTTCTAGGAATAAAGTCATTCTATGTAAAGGCTAGAAGAAATTTAATGGAGTATCATGTATAAGGCATAGTAAGAAAGACTTAAAGGGCTTACGGATGGCCTACTGGATATTTCAAGATAGATGTCCCACTGGCACCTCAAACCCCAGGATGTACAAAACAGAGCTCAAACTTCCCCCCGAACTCATCTCCCTTTTAAAGTTCCCTATTTCTGTTAGAGTTCCATCATCCTTCCCAAGTTCACTAACGTAACTCCTTATCCATCAACTTCCCAGTCTCCCTTACCTCACAAATCCCAATCAAATATGGCAGATGTGGATAGCAGTTTGTATGAAAATAATCTGTGGGCTTTACATGTAGCTATTGTGACACCGTTGCCTTCTTCTGAGCTTGTGTATTGATCTTCCCTGTCACCACAGTAACTTTTTATGGTCAGGCTCTTTTATTTGCTCATTTTCACAGTCTATTTCTTAACTTAAAAAACTCATGTTAAAGTTGTGTTCTGACGCTAGAGTGGAGGGGGCATTGTCCCAAGCTTCAAGTTTTTCATGCTGCTGTTTTCACACCTAGTTCTAGGGGTCTGTAAATTTTCAGTTCTTGTAAGGTGGTATGATCTAAGGAGAGGTGTGGTCACTTCTCTCCTGACCTATGCTTTGGAGTATAGTGACCACAAGCACTCTTTTCTACCCTGAAAATGTGCCCAAAGTCCCTGTTCCTTTACTGTTCCTCCTCCCACTGGGACTGAGACCCAGACTAAGCATGGGGAATGCAAAGATCCTGCTCCCAGTTCCAAGAAGGGGTCCCCTGTAATTACTACCTGATCAGATGTCTGACCCCCTTTTGAGCTCCAGAAGCATTAGTTGCTGATGTACATGCCCCCAAGGCCTGCTTCTGGCTTGCGGGGTGCAACCTGTGATGGACTGTGCTGCACTCTTACCCCAGTGAGACAGATCTTTCCTGCTGACCTTTTAAGTTGTCTTCAGCTGTAAAACTGCTTCACTCTATCCTTTTGTTGGTTCTGCCATTTCAGAATTCATTTTGAGGCATTAAGCTAACATTGTTTGAAGGCAAATTTAGGAGAGCTCAAATGAGTCCCTGACTCTATTCCACTATCTTGGCTCCTCACTAACATTATTTTCGAAGATGTTCATAAATCTATAAGTAACTCCTTTAGTACTAAACTTGCTATTGCCATTTGTGAGAAAATGACAGTTTCTCAGTTTTAAAAACATGTTCTGTGAGGGGGTGGAGCCAAGATGGAAGCATAGAAGCAGGAAAACTCCGTGAGCTCCCTTCATTATTACCTCCAATACCTAAGAAATATGACTCAAAACAAATTTTAGAGCTACAGAACCCACAAAGTGAAAGACAAACAAATCTCCCACTGAAGGCAGCTCAGCAGGTCTACAGGAAGGGTCCATTGCAGCATGCTGGGAGCTGAACCCAGCCCTGGGTGAGCCTGCAGTTTTAGTCCCAGGGCAGCCCTGACCAGCAGCAGCTGGAGTGGGCTTCAGGAGAGTGGACCACCAGCAGCTGTGGTAGTTTCCAGAATTATCAACCCATAAATGCCTATGACAAAGTAAAAGGTCATTGTGGACTTTGTGGGAACAGGGGGACCTATAGCAAGGTTCAGCCACTGCCTCCAGGGGAAGAAGGTGAGAAGCCACGGAGGGGCTGCAGCCATGTAGCCACCTCCACATGGCTGCTTCAGGGCTGCTGGCCTGCGGATTGTAGGTGGACCAAGCAACCATTCAGAGGGTAATCACTTTTGCTTTAATCTGCTTGGATCTGGATTGCTTTCTTGGGTGGAAGTCCTGGGGTGTATGACCAGTGAGCCAGAGCTTGTGGGGGCTGCAGAGAGGGCACCCAACTAATAACTCCAGCAGCTGTGAAAATCCCAGCAATGTGAGACAAATATCTCCCCTCTGGAGGCAGAGTTCTACTGTGGCAAAGAGCTCAAAAGTCAAATAATTGAGTGGCAAGCAAAGGAAGCAAAGCAAGCACAGCAATCAAACTTTAGATTCCTTTTTTGGGGATAAAAAAGATCAAAGCATGGAATGAGAGGAAGACAATGAAGCCAGAACTCCTGCATCAAAAGCATACAAGAAAAATATGAATTGGTTATAGCCCATGGAGGAGCTCAAGAAGGATTTTGAAAATCAAGTTAGAGGAAAAATTGGGAAGAGAAATGAGAATGATGCAAGAAAATCATGAAAAGCAAGTCAACAACCTGACTGAAGAAAATAACACCTTAAAAGTAGACTAACTCAAATGGAAAAAGAGGCCCAAAAAGCCAATGAGGAGAAGAATGCCTTAAAAAGCCAAATTTGCTAGATGGAAAAAGAATTCCAAAAGATCACTGAAGAGAATAATTCCTTCAGAATTAGATAGGGGCAAATGGAAGCTAATGACTTCATGAGAAATCAGGATACTACTAAACAGATCCAAACAAATGAAAAATTAGAAGGCAATGTGAAATATCTCATTAGAAAAACCACTGACCTGGAAAATAGATCCAGAAGAGATAATTTAAAAATTATTGGACTGTCTAAAGGCCATGATCAAAAAAAGACCCTAGAAATCATCCTTCAAGAAATTCACAAGGAAAACTGCCCTAATATTTTAGAACCAGAGAGCAAAACAGAAATTGAAATAATTCACTAATGATCTCTTTAAAAAGATTCCAAAAAGAAAACTCCCAGGAATATCATAACTACGTTCTGGAGTTCGCAGGTCAAGGAGAAAATATCACAAGCAGCCAAGAAGAAACAATTTGAACATTGTGGAAACACAATCAGAATAACACAAGATCTAGCAGCTTCTACATCAAAGGACTGAAGGGCTTAGAATATGATATTCTGTAGGTGAAAGAAGCTAGGATTAAAACCAAGAATCACCTGTCCAACAAAACTGAGCATAATGTTTCAGAGGGAAATATGGTCATTCAATGAAATAGAGGGCTTTCAAGTATTCTTGATGAAAAAACCAGAGCTGAATAGAAAACATGACATTCAAATACAAGGAGCAATAAAAGCATGAGAAGGTAAACAAAGGAAAAGAAGTCATAAAAAAACTTATCAAAGTTGAACTATTTACATTCCTACATGGAAAAACGATAATTGTAACTTATGGGATAAGAGAGGTGATGACAGAATGGAGCGCAGATTGGGGGGCAGTGTAATTAGAAGCACACACTTGAAAAGGGACGTGGTCAAATTAGAAAATAGAACAAGTGGGAGGTGGGATACGATGGAGGGAAATATAGTCAGTCTTTCACAATATATCACTATAGAAATGTTTTGTGTAACTACACATGTACAACCTATATTGAACTGCTTATCTTCCCAGTAAGGGTTGGTAATGAGGGAAGAAGACAAAGAATCTGGAATTCAAAGTTTTAAAATCAAATGTTTTAAATATATATATAATTTTTTTTTACATGCAACTGGGAAATGATATATACAGGCACTGGCATATGGAGATCCATTTTGCCCTATTGGAAAGTCAGAGGGGGAATGAGGGAAGATATAGGAGAGAGGAGGTTGGGAGAGGGGGTATTCAGTGGGATTGCTGTTTTGGGGTGGTGGGTAAGGGACAGAAGGGAAAAAAATTTGTAACTCAAAATCTTGTGGAAATGAATGTTGTAAACTAAAAATAAAGATAAAATTTATTTTTAAAAAGATATAATAGCAAAAGGTGATCAAGATTAAAAAAAAACATGCTTTGTGTAACTTCTTATTCCCTTGGGAAAAGAGAACTCTCTCTCTCTCTCTCTCTCTCTCTCTCTCTCTCTGTATATAAATATATGTATATATATATATATATGT